>DWOK01000001.1:0-17389 GCA_018250995.1 Ebrietas anacreon
GATAGTTCTGTATGAAAATATGATAAAGATAATAATTTAACTTATGAATATGGTAAAGGTTGATTTTATAATAATGATAAAATAAGTAATCATTTACGAGATGCAATTATTATTGCTAATTATGAAAGTTAATTTATGAAACATTCATATAATCAAAAAACTGGAAAATATTATTCTTGCAAAATTAGGAATGTTAATATTTACTTAAATAAAAACGAAGAAAAAGTTTGAAATGAATTAAATTTTAGTACTTATTCTCAAAAAATAGAATATCTTATTAACTTTTATATAACACATGATAAAGGAAATAAAGAACATGAATAATTATATTTTATGTTATCGCTCTGAACAAGGTAATCGCCCTTGTAAAAACCCTCGTGGTGAATATATAATTGGGATTGATAAACAAGATGTAGATATTAATTCAACTGAATACTGAGAATATTATAAAAATAATTATGGAGAAAATAATTTAGTTATTTGTAAAGTTAAAAATTTAGACTTAATATTAGAAAGTAAAAAATAACCTTAATTGGTTATTTTTTTTAAATACTATTTGTTAATTTTTTAATAGCATCTTTTTGTGCTTGCTTTTTATCATTAACTTTAACTTGTTTTTTAACATTTTTAATTTGACCTGTTTTTAATGCTAATTCTGTTGCATAATCAGGTCCTCGTAAATGTTTTTCATGAGCAATAACGGCAGTTCTTAATTCTCTAATTTCTGCTTTATATTTTTTAATTTTTTTAGCAGATAAACCAAGAATCCCAAGACTACCCATTCCACCAGCACCAGCTAATACAAGTAAAGTAATCATTAATGTATCATTAAACATTTTTTTTAATTCCTTTCTTATCCTTATTCAAACAGTGGCCATCTATTTTTTCAGAACAAAATAATTTATAAATTAAACTATATAACCACCCAAAATATCAGCCGCCCCTATATATAGTTTATTTTAAATTTAATTCTTTGTTATTTTCTTCTTGTTTTTGTTTTTTAATATTTTCATCTTGTATATTTTTAAATATTTCTTCTGTTATACCATCTAAATTATTTCATTGTTTTGCTATTCTTGGTTGAATAACACGCGGATTAATCCGACAATCTAAACAATGTCGTAAATGGTCTTTTTTTCATTTTGATTTATCAATTCAAATAATAATTAAAGAAATTATTAAAGTAATTAAAGGTAAAATTGTAAATAATAATCCAATTTTAGATATTTTTAATCGTGGTATATCAATTTTCATATCTACTTTTGGTTTACTACTAGCAACAAATATGCCTTGAATTCCATGCGTAAATAAAGGTGTTAATAAAATAGCAATTCCATTACCTCAATATTGACCATAATTATATCAATTAATTTGATCCTTAATACCATTAATCATCCCATATTCTAATCAACAATTTAATGCTAAAAATATCAATGTATAAAAAATAACTACTCAACTACGAATTTTATATTTTCTTTCTCATTCTCTAATATCTTTATGAGTTCAATTATAAGTCGGAATAGGGTCTTTTTTAAATCAATTTCAAGGTAATGCACCCTTTAATCAAGTTGTTTTATCTTGTTTCATTAATTAAAACTCCTTTCTAAATTACTTTTTTTCTTTCAACATGTAATGACATTAATTTATTATTCGCTTCAATAAGACCATTTGGTCTTAAAATTATAATACTGGGTACAAAAAATTCATATACAGGGTGATTTTTAAAAGTCGTAAAATTTAAATTTATAGCATTATTTTCTTGGTCTGAAATACTTATATTATAAATATAATTATTACTATCATAATCTTTTATTCTATATGTATCTGATGAATTTGATACAAAATTACTTTTATCAACTTCTTCTCAATCATTGCCACCACTAATAGATATATCACCACTCCCTAATAATGAATTACCATTAATAGTTTTAATGTTTGTTCCACTTATTAATTTATCTTGTTTAAGATTAATATCTTGTGATGTTTTTACAATATATTTATCATCTTGCTTATCAATATAATTTTTATTTAAATCACTATCTTTAATACCATCTGATGGAATATCGCCACTTTGTTTTGCTTTTCAGACATTATCTTCATAATAAATGCTATCATTATCAAAAGGAACTATTAACTTAATATATTCGTTATAATCAATTTTAGAAAAGTCATTAATAGTTGGATAAGTTATATTTATTGAATTATCTGTTTGTAATCGTTCTTTTAGTCAAAATAATAATGTTGGATAAAAAATTTTTTTACTAATATGCTTATATTCTTCTTCTCATGAATGAGCATAATTATCTAAAATATAATTATAAGGTCTAGATACTGTTTTACTAGATATAATATCAATTATTTCACCAGCTAATTTTAAAGCATTTTTAACATCACGAGTAATGTTTTCATTTGCCTCAGGGTCATTAGTTTGTGAATATGCTACACTACCTTGTGAAAATGAAGCACTACCAGTTAAATCATTAACTCCTTTTGGTAAATATCAATTTATAACTGCTAATAAACAAGCAGATTGAATATAACTTAATCATTTATCATATTCAATTAAACCTGTATTATCTTTTTTTACTCATGGAAATAATTCTTTTTTATTTATTTTATCGGAAATTGTTCCACCTGATAATCTATCCATTCATAAACTAGTTTTTAAAATAGCATTATAAATTAAATTATCATTATAAGCAGATTGCTTACGGTCATTAATAGGTTGTCAAAGTTTACTTTCTTTAACATCTTCAACTGTTATAAATAACAAATTACTTAAATTATTTTCCATATAAAACACCCCTTAATTGATTACGATATTTATTTTTTAAATTAGATGGTTTATAACTATTAACTTTTCTTTTAGTTTTATTAATTACTTTAATAGATTTATTAACCTGATAAAATTTATTTTTAACTGGTGTTTTATATAAATTCTTAATATTTTTAACATCACTACGGCGTTCACGATATCATTTTTTATTATTAATTTCACCAGCAAAATTAAAATTAAAATGTCCAATTTTTAAATTATTAATAAAATTTTTAATTTGTTGTAATTTTTGAACTATTGGTAATGTTAATTTAATGTTTCCTTTTGGATATTTTTCTTTTAGTGATTTTGGTAATCTTTTTTTAATATAATTTCTTAAATGACTAGGTAACCATTTTCTTAATCAATAACGTCAAAATAAAGTCCCCGCATTAGATACAGCATTACTTAATAATTTTCAAATTTCAACTGGAACACTAGGATAAACATAAGGTCCATAAAATTTAGGATGTTTTGCTGTTTTTGTATATATTAAAATAGTTAAATTACCTGTTAAAGTTAACTTATTTGTAATATTAAACATACCACTATCAAGTCAACTACTATTTAAAGGCTGTCAATTATTATTTAGATAATTTTCATTTTTAAATTGTTTTCTATTTTGAATATTATTATCTTTTTCTAATTGACTTAATATTTGTTGTATTTCTTTTTTATGACCTTTTTTAATTAAATCTAAATAAGTAAATGGATTTAATCACTGATAAATATCTTCAACTTTATTTGTAATTTTATTATATTTATCAGTAA
The DNA here is from genome assembly GCA_018250995.1 of Ebrietas anacreon. Lineage (NCBI taxonomy): Eukaryota > Metazoa > Arthropoda > Insecta > Lepidoptera > Hesperiidae > Ebrietas > Ebrietas anacreon. Next base: position 3,587 of record DWOK01000001.1, read on the forward strand.
TATAATTAATTGGTTTTAATACTTTATTTTGAACTTGATTAACTCTATTAATTAAATTTACAAATTTACTTATTAAAGGTTTATTTTCTAAATTAGATACTAATAAAGTTAAAACGCGTAATATTAGTAAATTCATTGTTTATTAAGAATTTTTAATTACAACATCAATGGGGTTTGTTTGACCAGTAGCATTGTTTTTACCTTCAATTTGAACTTCAACACTTTTAGTACCTGATGAGATATCAATTGGTCAATCTTCACCTTTACTTTCAATAAAGTAATCAAAATCACTTTCAGTTAAAGAATTATCCACAGCTTTGACTGCTTTTAAAACAGTTGTTTTAAATTGCGGTGTTATTTCTTCTTGTGTAACACTTTGAGGATTTATTACTGTTATTTCAGGCGAATCAACTTTATTAATTTTACTTATATCAATTTTACTCCTCGGAGATGGTCCTCGGTGTTGGTACTGGAATTACATAATCAATAGGAACACGATAAGTTTTATTTAAGTTATCATATGCTTGTTTAATTTCTGCTTGTGTCGGTGCTTTTTCTAAAATAATCTTACATGTTTTTGGATATAAAATAGTTGGTGTTGCATATTGAACTTTACCAATTCATTTAGGGTTAGCAGTATCATTATCTAAAACTTGTTGAATAGTATCCATATTAATTGGATATGCTCATACTTGCTTATTAATAATTAAACCATTTACATTAGTAAAATTATAACCTTTATCACGGTTAACTTGTCCTTTTGTATATGTTTTTTCTAAATGAAAACTTTTTGATACTGGAATTCCCATTGCAGTATTTTCATATAATTCACCATTAACCATTGCTTTTAATTGAGCTTGTGAACCAATTACTTTTAAATACGCAGGTGTTAATCCTAAATAGGCGCGTCGTCCTAAAACCATAAACATTTTATCAGTTGGCAAACCAAAATATAAATTACTAATTTGATTTGTTAATTCAATCAATGTTTCATTTAATGTAAAGAATGCTTTATTTGCATCATCAGCATTTTCTGCTGTATAACTACGAAATGGAATTACTTCATATTGACCATCTGCTAAACAATAATCATAAATAGCCTGAATTAATTCACATTCTAAATTAACAAATTTATTCTGTACAACACTAGAAATAGCATCAGCAATAACACCATTTTTAATATTTTGTTCTATTAATGCCAAGTCAAAAGCCTCATTCATTAATTTTAAATTAAATCTCTTATCAATAGGAACTGGAATTCTTGTTAATCCCATAGTTTGAGTTGTCCCACCATTTGGTAATGAATAATCATCTTGTCATACCACACGATGAGTTAAATTATATAATGCTTGTCCAGCATTAGGTAATCAAGCAACTTGTTCAGCAGTTGCTGTTGCATATTGCATAATACTTGCATATTCATTATATAAAGGTCCACGCAATAAAGCATTAACCATATCAACATACGCTTTTTGGTTTGTTGTATTACCCTCTAATGTAAAAGGTACTTGTGGCAAATTAATTGTTGCCATAATATTTCACTTCCTTTATTATCTAAGGTTTTTAAGCGTGAAATCTGATATCTTTTTAATCTCTTCGGGAGTATATGCTCCTTTTTCTTTAATAGTTTCAATTTCATCATTTTTATTTTCAACCGAATTTTCAATCATATCTTTAATAAAATTAGTTGGTGAAACTGATAGTTGTTCTTCAACAAACAAATCAGGTTTTAATTCTTTTAAAGTTTGCATTTTTTCAGATAAAGAACTACCACTAACTTTTTCTAAATTAGTTTTAATATCTTCAATTTTAGTAGATGGAACATCTTTAAATGCTTTTAATTCATCTAATTCATTAGATAATTTAATAAAGTCTTCTTTTGATATAACATCTTCGCGTTTTTGCACACTTTCTCTAATTTGCTTTGCTTCATTATTAAACTGATTTAAGATATTTTCTGCAATCTCTTCACTTAAACCTTGTTCTATTAATTGTTCTTTTGTAAGTGCCATTTTTATAAACTCCTCTTTTTTTATTCTTGTCCGATTAACAAGTCAGCATAAACTCTTTTTATGGAAAAAGATTAAACCTCTGTTTCTAATTATATACCAATAGTTTACAATTACAATATATTTTGTATACAAATACTAAACAAATAACACAAAAGTGTTATAATAAAAATGAAATGAGATAATAAAATGAATAAAAGAATTATTTTAGAACAAGAACAAAATCCAGATTTATTAGATATTGAAAATAATAAATATTATTTAGAAGAATATTTCCCATATAGAAAAGACAGTTGTATAATAAATCTCCATAAGAATAAATTAGATGTTAAAAAAATAAAAATAGAAATAGACACATTTGATATTGAAGATGCTATTAATTTTTTACAAGAATATAAAAAAGAGAAATAAATTAATTTATTTTTCTTTTATTTCCTTCCAATTTTATAATTAATTCTTTTTCTTCTTTAATTTTATTATTAAATTTTGAAATTGAATCAAAAATATCATTAAAACATTTTTCTTGATCTTCTAAATTATCTCATACACCCAATATATAATCATTTTGTGTTTTTAAGTCAATAAGTTTAATTAAAAAACTACCATACTCTTTAAATTTTTTAATCTCAAAATTATTGCTATCAATTGATAATATTAAATTATTTGTTTTAAAAATCATTTTTTTCACCCCTTTGATTAAATTAATAAAGAGGTAAAAACCTTGTCATTCTTGCTTGAAATTATTATTTATTGATATATAATTACTAATAAGAATGATGGGGGTCATTCTCTTTTTTATTTAACTAAGTTAATAATATCATAGTATTGTATTGGTAAAATACTAAACTTAATATATTTTATTGCTAATTTAGGCCTTAAAACAAGTAATAAAGGTATTTACATTTAATTATATTTTTATATAATTGATATGTAATAAGTTATTTAATTAAGGAAATATAAAAATTAATGGAAAATGTAGGTATTTAAATGTTTTATTATAAATGAAGTTTTATAAATAAAAATGATATAAATTTATTTAAATTAGCATTTAAAAAAACTCCTAATTTAAATAATAATAGTAACAATTTTTGAGATATTAACCATAATAATATTAAATTAATTCATAAAACAAAAATTAAAGATTATAAAATTAATGTAATATGAAAAAATATTATTTTAAATGATGAATTTGCTACATATTTAATAAAAATAGTTTATAGGTCGCATGAAATAGCACAAAAAATTAAACAAGAAGGATTATATGGCGAAAAATGAAAGTATTTTAGCATATAATGTTCAAAAATTTAAAGAAGAAAATGTTACAATATCTTATACAAGGTATTAAAATTTAATACAAAAAGGGGCTGAGTAAATATGTCAACAATTATGGGAAAAAAAGATTATAAATTATTGGAATCTAAATTTAATGAATGAGAACAAGATATTTATAATAACAAAGAATTAATAGAAAGTTTAAAAACATTAGCAGATACATAAAATAAAGAGGGAGATATACACATGAAAAGATTATTAAGTATTATTGGTGCAATATCATTAGTAGGAACGATTACAACAAATTTAGTTGCTTGTAATACACCACAAGAATATACACATGAAGAACTAGCAAAATTAAAAGAAGAAAATAAAATTAAAACAAATAACCAAGAAATCAGAGACAATTTAGAATGAATAGCACCACAAGAAAAACTATTTAATAATGTTGATAATAAATGATATTATGTAGTATGGCGTGGTGATGAAAAAATAGAATGAAAAATTATTAAATTTCAACACAATATAGATTTAAATTCTATTTCATTAAAAAGAAAACTTGACCATTATAAAGAACATGATTTATTTGTTTCCCCAAAAGGTTTAGTTATAAATAGATACGATTTTACTTATGAAAGGCCTAAATGATGAGAAATAAATAGTAATTATTTTAAATCAGTATATCGGTGAAATTTAGAAGAAAATAATTTACCTGATTTAGTAATTGATGATAAAGATAATATAAAAGTTAGGTGAGAATAAAAAAATATTTAATGATAATGTCAATTAAATATCTTTTTTTATTTTTATCTTGGTTTTATTGTAATTTGAATAGGTTTATCACTGTTATTTACCATATTTAATAAATTCAAAGCATTAAGTTCTATTGTTATATCTTTATCATTACCTCAGTATTTTCAATGAGTTGTTATTTGTTCTAATAGTTCAGCAAATAATACTTTTACAAATCTAATTTTTAATTTTACATCATTAGTATAATATGCTTGTAAATAAGTTTCTTTAATTTTATAATTATCATTATTGGATAGTTTTGTTATTTGTAATAAGAATTTAATTATTACTCTATTTTGATAGGTAAAATACCTATTTGGATAATTTCCACTTTGTAAACCATTAGTATATGCAGTAGCGTATTTTGTTTTAATATCATTTACTTTTATATTATCAGTATATAAAGTTATTGTGTTATCAAAATTAACATTGTCCTTCTGCTCCAAACCTGATTTTTGTAAAGTAATATTAGATAATAATCCAAAATTATAATCGCAACTATTAGCACCACCTAAAAGATTAATATCTCTATCTTTAATAAATAGTTCTATATCAGGTTTAAAACATTTAACTTGTAAATTATTAAGATTACTTATTTCAATCGTTTTATATGAATCTTGAAATTTACTGATACTTTTAATTGTTGGGTCAATTTGTTTTAAATCAATTTCAGTTTCATAATAACCTTTATTAAATTCACCAGAAAATAAATTAACTGGTTCAGAATTCCCCACTTTACATTGTGCTGGTGCTGTAATTTTAGTTTTTAATGGTTGTCCTGTCTTAGCATCTCAAATATCTTTTGTATAAGGTTTATAGTTATATGGTACTGGTGGTAATACATATTGTGGGTAATTAAATGTTGGTATTTCATAATCGTTTGGTAATAAGAAACTAGTTTTATAATTAGTTGTCATATCGCGTAAATAATTATTTAATACACTTTTTGTTTTACCACGAAAACTCCATACTGATAATCGTAAATAATCTTCTTCATTATTGGTATATGGATTATCAGCATAAAAGATAATTTCAAAATTACCTTTATATAAGGCTTGAATTGAAAACATATCAATAATATAACTACAATTTGTACCATCGGGTATTTGTAAGAATTCACAATCATTATCTAATTCACTATCACTAACTGGTGTTTGAGCATCAACTGCTCTTACTAATTCATTAATTAAATATATACGATTAGTTTTAGGATTTAATTGTTTTAAATTATAAGTTGAATAAGTTATTCGTTCAGTTGGTTTACCATCTTTTTCTAAAACATTACCTTGTATTTTATCAGTTAATAAAGTAGTAAAACCTAAACTAGTAGCATTAGCACCAAAGATAGCACCAACTTTATCATTCCCTTGTTCTCTAAATATTTCAAATGGTAAATAACCTTTCCCTTTTGAGTTATCAGACCAAAAAGCATCATTATAGAAACTATAAACACTAGAACTCATAAAACCATTAAGAAATTGAAAATTAGGTCAAGTTTTTTTATCTTGATTAATTACTCAACCTCAGGGAATACCAAATGAAATAAAGTTTAAGAATTTACCAACACCACCTGGTATTGTAAAAGGGTTAAAAACTAATTTTTGTGTATAGTTTAAGGGTAATACTGTAATTTGGCGATTAATAAAATTATTCATATTTAAAATATCTCAAACATTACATGCACCCATTTTATTATATTCAATTTGAACTTGACCAACAGTATTACCAAATTCATCTTTTCTTCTAAAATATGATGACGCTTGCGTACTAATAATATTATCAACATTACCACTATTTACTTTTACTTTATTTGGTGGAGTAATCATTCAACTTTTAGACCAATAAAATTCGGAATCTTTATCTTCTTCATTAATATTTCTACCAACCCTATAATTAGTTATTGTTGTAGTAATAGGATCTGTTATAACAATACCTTCGCTATTTTTTTGTTTTCAAAAGTCGTATCTACTTTCCATATCTTTTTTTCAATCTTCATAACCAGTTATCATAGTTGGTTGAATACCTTGAATGTTATATCAACTTACTTCGGGTGATGCATAAGTATTTATTTTATCAGGGGGAGCAGGATACATGTTATACATTAATAAATCACGGGAATTCATTACTTTTTTATTAAATTGACCTTTAATAATTGGTCGGCCAATAACAGGCATATCAAAAAAGATAGGATTACCATAAAATTTAACTGCCATTGCTCTAACACCGGGGTCTTTTAATAAAACTTCATCTAATTCAATAATTCCTTTATTTAACTTTTCATCATAAGTTATTTTAGGAAAACAATAACCTTCACCTGGAGCACTAGTTTGAATAAATTGTCTTACTGATAAACCACTATTACTAATTTTGTCATTAATACTTGAAAAGGTAATTTCTTGTCATAAAAAACTACCATCATAAGGTGAATAATAATTAATAACATTAGATGGATATAATCATTGTCTATCTTGGGGAGCAGAATTAATATCACCACCACCAATATTTAAACCACGGTCATTAAATGCAGTATAAAAATTATAATAATCATTAATATTTAATTTATCGGCATCTTCATCTAAAATTAATAAAGTATATTGTCTTTCAGTTGATTGTTGAGTAAATACTTGTTCAAATTTAGCTTCACTAAATTGAATTGAACTTCTATCATCAATCATATAAGCATCTCAATATTTACCAACTTTGACTTCTTTTGTATAAAAGTTATCTGCTTTATTATCATTATTAATAAAATAACTTAATTTATATTTATTTAAGTATTCTAGCATTCTATTAATATTATGAATATTTTCACCATCAATTAATTTTCAATAAACATTATTATTTTCATCTTTTAATTTTATTGCAAAAGGTGTTTCATTATTGGCTCATATAGTTGAGTTAATTGGTTGTTTATTAAAATCATCAATCGTTAAAATATTAATTTCTTCACCTTTATATTTTTGAACTATTTTTAAACTACTTTGTCATTGTGCAATAGTACTTTCCATATTATCAAATATTCTTGTATAACTACCATAATCACTTGGTTTTGCATTATTAGGTTTTCAACCTGTTTCAGTATCAGGTATATATGAACTATAAACATTAAAAGGAAATACCATTCAATGTCTGTTATCTCGTATATTTTCTCTAATATCTATTAAAGTATCATGGGCTTGTCTTCTTAATTCTTCCATAACCCCTGGGTTAATTCTACTCATTTGTTAATTCTCCTTTATTTCTGTTCTACCTTGTACTGCATTTTGATTATTACCAGTTTCATCATATTCCATTAATTTATTATTATGTTCTATTTCTTTGGCTTGCATTTTATCTTGTCATGCTTCTATTTTTTCTAAATATTTTGCTGCTTCTAATTCATCAATATTTTCATATTCAGTTATCGCTCTTATTGGCTCCATTGTACCATTATCTAATCTAGCAGTAATTAATTCATTTTGTCGCATTTGGTCAACTAAACTAGCACTAATAAAATCAAAACCATATTCTCGTTCACCATTTCCATCTCATAAATCATAATATTTTAAAACAGTATCAAACATTTTAGTATAATATTGCTTACGATATGCTTGTAAATATGCTTGTTTTTCTAAGTCTTTTGTTTTAGTTAATAATGACTGTGTTTTATTTTGGTCATTATCTGATTTATCACCAAAAGGACTAGAAAAATGACATGCTAAATATACTTGTTCAATAATTGCTTTTTGATCTTCAGTATATGTTTCTAAGGTTGGTGTACCTTGTACTACTTGTAAAGATTGAGATAATTGACCATCTACTGTTGATGAACTTGATTGAACAAAAATATCATCAAATACATCTTGTAGTACTTTTTTATTACCTTTGTTATAAGCAGTCATTAAATCATCACTTAGTATCCCATATCAATGCGTACGATTTGCATATCTTTCTTTTGATTTAATATTAAAACTATCTTCTAAATCAAATTGTAATTTATAACAATTTGCCATTGTAGGTCATGGATTTAAAGTAGTTGATGTTGATAAAAATAAAGGGTTAGGTTCATTAATCATTTCTCAAAAAGGTACTATACCTAATTTATTTTTAAATTCTTGTACTAAAACAGGTTTAACATCATCTTTAATTTGTGTTTTACTTTGTCCAACAACTACTTCATTATTTTTTGGTCAACCTTTAATAACTATTTTATCTTTGGTACAAATTAAATTTAAAATAAAACCACTATCTGATTGATGATAATTTAATCAAATATCAGCACCTTGTTCAATTTCATTTATTTTACTTACGCGTGATGTAAAGTTAAATGGGTTAATTCATAAATCAATATTGCCATCACTAGTTTCTAATAAACCGAAGATAGTTTTACCCATTAAACTTGCTGTTAATTCATTCTTATCTAATTTTTCTTTTATTTTATAAGTTTCATATCATCAGTTTAATTTTTCTAAAATGTCTTTACGATGAGACTTAAATAAAATATCTTTACCATTTATTAATCGCGTTTGATGGCGAGCAATAATATTGGCTAAATTAATTGTTCAATCATAATTATAAAATTTTAAAACACTATTAATATCATTTAAGTTTGGTAAACTAGGGAAAGTATTATTCATTGTTATTTTGCTCCTTTAATTTTAAGATAAGTGCATAATTAATTATATTTACTGTTAATAAATTTGGTTCATTTGATAAAACTTGTACACATACTTTAATTTTTTGATATTTCTTAATATATTCGTTATATAAATTTAATTTACATATTGCGATATTATCTTTTTTTAATTCTTGACAAAGTCTTTTTTTAACTTGTCCACAAACAGACATATAAGGTCTTTTGGCATTTATTACACGCTCATCATGTATTACATAAATATCTTTTTTCATTAAGTTATTCACTCTCTTTGTTGTCATAATTTATAATCTGCTGAACTATTATGTTTAACCATTGGTACTAATTCAAAGTGCAAAGCATAAAAATCACTATCAAATGTATCATCATATAAATCTAACATTCGTTCTTCTCTAACATCTGGTTTATCTTCTCATTGAATTAATTCATATTGGGTTTTACTTACAGGACATTTTTCTCATAATCATTTTAATTGATTAGTATTTATTAACATTGTAAATGCTTCTACACGATGTTTTATTTTAAACTTCTGCTTTTGTGCTGGTTTAAAATTCATGTATTGACCAAAAGTATAATTATATTTTTCTCTATTTAAACTTTCTAATGTTGCATAAGCACTATCATCAACATTAATTGATATTCCTTGTTGAATTAAATTAAAGTATTGATTTAATTGATTGTTGTAAAACTCTAAAATATCTTTAACTTGTTCTAATGGTCCTTTAAATTGCTGTGTAGCATTTGAATGAGTATATTCTGCTACTTTATAGGCTTTTTTATTAAATGAATTATATATTCAAAAACTCGCTGCTGTTGTATGTCCTTTGGGACTAGTAGAGTTTGCTAAGTCAACTCCACCTAATAATTTAGTAGGTTGAATAATATCTGTTGCTTGCATAATATCAATATATCTTGCAAAGATTGAACCACTAGTATTACCAGGCAATCCTCAACTCCATACTCTTGCTCTTTCAATATCTAATTGTTCTAATCTTAATTGTTCATTAACTTTATCTTGTGGTAATTCATAATTTAATCTTCAACTAGAATAATGAATAATAATTTTCATATTTCATTTTTCAATATATTTTATTTGTTCATATTTACTACGCATTATTTCTTCATCAAAAGGTAATAATTGATTACAATAACCAACAATATATCTTTTTAAACTTTCAGGATTACATGTATTAATTGTTATTTTATTTTGATAACCCCGAATAGCAAACTCTAAATCACTTAAATCTTTTTGTTGAAATTGGTCACATTCTTCTCTTCAATCAATTACTAATTTATATTTATTTAAATCAGCAAACGCTTTTAATTTTTCTTTTCGACTTGGTGAATGTAAACCTTTACAATATATTTTGCTACCATTTGATAAAGTAAAAGTAAAATTAGATAAATTAATAGTATAAGGAATATGATTTTCATCTAACATATTTCATATATTTTGAAATACACTATCTTTTAAATCTTTACTTCAATACATACTAGCAATGATACAAATTGGTTGTTTAATTAATAAACTAATTTTTAATAATTCACCAAACATTTTAATATTTGATATAGTCTTACCACTATATCGTGTTCCAATTTGATTAATTTCATTAACTAACTCATATTTCTTAGCAAAAGGATATTTATTACCAATAGTACTATTTTGTAATAACCAATAAGGCGTTTCTAACAAATAAGTAAAATGATTAAGCATTATTATCATTTTCTTTTTTAATATCTCTAATATCAGTTTGTAAATTAACTATTATTGGTTGTTGATTATTTAAGTTTAATTCTTTTTCAAGTTCTTTTTCTTGCAGTGAATATTTATAATTAAATGCTCGTTGTCAATATAATTTAGCACCATCAGGTGATTTCATCATAAAGTTAATTATTTCACTTTCAATTTTATCAACTTGTTTTTCAAGTAAAGGAACTATCTTTTCGCTCGCATAAGTACTATATCTTCACTTGCGAGAAAGGTTGAATTCATTGGTTAAATCATTCAAAGTATATGGTTTATTAGGTGATTTATTTTGCCAAAATTCATCTATTTTACGATAAAATGTTCGTAAACTTGCTGTTTTTGGATTAAATTCTTTCATTTTTACTCCTTTTTGCATATTAAAATTGCTATTATTTAATGAATATGATTAAATAAAAGAGTATAAAAACCTATAAAACTGTATCAATATATCAAAGAACTTAATATAATATTTTGTTCTTTTTTTATTATTTATATTTTACATCAAAATAAAAAAAAGTAAATTACTTTACTTTTTTCAGTTAAATTAATTTGCTAATAATTAACACTTAAATTATAACACAAGAAATAAAAAATAATATCTTTTTTTGCATTTTTATTATTTTTGTGTTAATGTGTAGAACTAAGGAAAGAGGGTAAAAAAAATGATAAATAATGATGGCAATTTTTTTAATAATCTTATTAATTTATTATATATACAGAGTATTGAAATTATTCAACAAAGTTTAGAAGAATACGAAGAATGAATTTTTAAAAATTATAAAATTGATGAAACTTTAAAAGAATTTAAAGATTATAAAGTAAAAGATAAAATTGAAAGAACATTAGTAATTTTAAATGGAAAAATAACTTTTAAAAGAAGAAGATATTATAAAATTAATCCAGAAACAGGTAAAGAAGAATATATTTTTCCTTTGGATAAACTTTTAGGAATTGAAAAATGACAAAGAATAGATAATTCTGTTAAAGAAAAAATATCATTATTTATTACTGAGAACAAAAGATATAAAGATATTTTAGATACTATGGAGCATGTAAAAATTAGTTTAATGACAGTATCTAATATTATGAAAAATGCAAAAAATGACGAAGAATATTACTTTAATAAAAGTAATAAAAAAATAGATATTCCACACACTTTATATATTCAATTGGACGGTACTTATTTGAAAATGTTAGATTCAACAAAACAAGGAAGAAAAAAGATAAAAAAACATACGATAGCATGTACTGTACATACTGGGTATGATGAAGAAAAATATACTGTAAAAAGACCTGTAATCGCAAATAAATTAGGTGTTTTTGAAATGGATAATATTCCAGATTATCTTAAAAAAGAAGCAAATTTAAAACCAGTTCTTATAAAATTATTTACTTTAATTGAAACTCATTTCAAATTGACACCTAATATTGAAATTATGATTTTAGGTGATGGTGCATTATGAATTAAAAATACTAAAAATTTTATGCATCAATATTTTCCTAAAAATAAAATTCACTATACAATAGATAAATTTCATCTTACAAGTAGATTTAAAAAATTATATCCGTTTCAAAGTAAAAACAAAGAAAATAGAGAAACATATCATAAAGCAGTTGATAATTTTTATAATGGTAAATATGAGAAATTATTACAGTGTTTAGAAGATAGTAAATCTTTTATAAGTGATTCTAAATTAGTTTTTTTGAATAAAACTATTAGATTAATTAAAAATAATAAAGAAGGAATTGAAAATCAAACACTATGAAATAATATTGGTTGTGATATTGAAGGTGATATTTCTCATTATTGAAAAGGCACTATGATTAAAAAAGCTATTTATAGTGAAAAAACTGTTAGAAATAAATTAAATGCTAGTATGATGGGATTAAAAAATAAAATTAATTTATTTAATACTAATGAACCATTAGAAGAAAATATAACTAATTATTCAGTTAATAATTTTGTAAATAATAATTTACAACCAAACTTATATTTTTATTAATTTTATCTAATAAATTAAATAACTTTAATAAACATGTATTTTTAGTCTGAAAAAATTTAAAAAAATAGAAAAATATATTGACAATAAAATTAAAAGTAATACAATCTAAATAAGTAAGTGGTATATATTATTCCACAATTTCTAAGATATTAATTTAAGACCCCAAAATAATTTATGCGACCAAATTGGCCGTATAAAAAAGATTGGGGTTTTGGAAAAAAACTCGGAAATTGAATAAGAATAATAAATTAAACCATTTACTAAAATGGTTTTTTTATTTGTAAACCCATAATTATTAATTAATTCAGAGAAAGGACAGCATCTTAAATATTTACAAAAAAACTATAACAACTTTTTGATACCCTCTTTAAGTTGTTTACACATTTATTAAATATCTTAGAAATCTTTACAAAGTGTACCTGTTTTTCTCCTAATTTAAGGTGTTGTCCTTTCTCTGTTTCAGTTAATTAATTTGCTAATAAAAAAACTTAATAAAAAGGAAGGAGTAAGTAATGAAAATTAATAAGCAACAACAAATTTGTGATATTAATAACTGCTATAAAGCAATATCATTCATTACCGAAGAATTTGTATCAAATAAAGTTTTATGAACTTGTGAAAATCATAAAGATTTATTAAATCGCACAAAAGATAAAAAACAAAAGCGGTTTTATAAACGCTTAGAAAATTCAAAAATTATCTTTGATTATGAAACTGGTTTTTTAAAACTTTGATTTTATAAAACAACTTAATGCAGTGTGGGACAGTTATTTTAAATAACTAAGTGTTTTTATTCCACATGAGGCGGTCTAGCCCAGCGGTAATCAGTCCGGAAATAATAGACGCTTTAACAAGCGATAGTCGTGATAAGTCCAAGGTTAATATCAAACGACAATAAACCATAGAGATAGTGACTTTATAAATAAATTTGCGATAGCATTAGGCTCTTCAAGGTGCAAGTGAATTTATTTTAAAAACTGAACGCTTTGACCTGAAATGGTGCGGATGAAGAGAGAGAAAACTCTCTGGCGTAAAAAACAAAAAACAACTGTGGATTATTAAATATTCAAACAATTAAAATACCGCCACCGCTCACCCCCAGTGAAGCGGATGGCGTAGTAAATAAATAGATAAATACTTAATTATATAACTAACTCTCGCTTTGGCACTTTCACTCGGAAGTGAGTGCCAGCGAGTTAAAACTAGGAGGAAAAATAAATGACAAAATATAAAAGTTTGTATATTAATAAAACTTGAAATGAAATAACAGCATCATTTGATTGAGTTAATTGTCAACCTATTAATTGTCGTATTTCACATCATAAAAATCATTATGATTTGCAATGT
>DWOK01000002.1:0-16558 GCA_018250995.1 Ebrietas anacreon
TTTTGCTATGGCATACATTTAAAGGTTATTAGGATTTTAATAATAAACAGAATACCTCTGACCTTTTTAACTAAGAAAATTTAGGTTATTATTCTCCAGGCTAACTTAACTAGATATCTCTAATGATTACTATCTCAACACTTGTCAGTTCCTGTTAGAAATGTTACCTAATCCTCAAAGTTCCCGGAATATCAGTGGGAAATTATCAAGTCTCAAAGGCGATTGTTGTTAAAATTAGTGTCATTTACCACAGATAGAATGGATGATTTTTAATAAAAGGTAAGATTACAGATTTATTACAATTTGTGAAAGATTGTGAATACATATTAAAAATTGAAATGATTTGATGTTTTCTTCTGGTTTTAATAATATGTCAGTCATAGAAACAGAAAGGGGTGATGATGAGTTAATGTTAAATTTAAAATATCTGTAATCTCAAAGTATTTCTCTCACTTATTTAACCATAAAACATTGAAAAGTCTGTCATATATCGAAGCCAGTGTTTTTTTTATATCAGACCCACCTTACTGTCACTTCTAGTAGTAACGGAGTAATTCTCATTCAATAGAAGTAAATTAACTAACATATTGACATGACAATTGATCATGTTATCTTTCCAATTAGAATGAGGCTAAATGCGGTTTTCAAGGGCTACAGCAATCACACATAAAATCACTTAGCCTGCACTCTAAACAGCTGATTAAACCTTACAAAAGGGGTCTGCGCAAAAGATTCCTCCAGCAGCACTACAGAACTCTTCAAATATAACAAATTGGTATACAATAGCACACGGATCCCGGAGTCAAAAGCGCCAGAGGTCACGAAACCGTCCCGCTACGCTTAAATTATTCAAACTCATAACGTATGTATTTATTGGCCTATTTGTTTATAAAAAAAAATGTTATTACATTTTCTTCATTGATTTTTTCTGGAATATATGTAACGTAGACGTCTTTTGCTGTTCATTAATATCATTAATATTTCTTTATATATATATATATTAATTTATATAGTTTAAAAATAAAACATTACATTTTCATTGTAAATATAAAATAAATTATTTTTATAAATAAAAATATATTATTTAAAAATTATAAATAATTACCCTAATATCTTCAATATTATACTCTTTTTAAGCTATTTAAATTTTAATTATTAAATAATAAAATTACAAAATAAAATATTATTCAAATAATAAATCTAAATAAATAAATTTTTAAATTATTAATTATTAAAATATTATTAAAAATTGAATAATTTTTAATAATATTAAATATCCCCTGACCTCTATATAATTCTCTTCAACCTATATCAATATTTTTAATTATATTTTGCCCAAAATTTAAAAAACTATATCTTAAACCATAAGTAGACAAATTAGGCATAAATCACATTAAACATAAAAATAATCTTAATTCATAAGTTTTAAAAAATTTATTTAAAGAATAAATTTTTATATTTCTAAAAAAATAACCCATTAATAAGCCGATAAATCTAACATATAAAACTATTAACTTTAAATTTAAAGGTAAATAAATTATATAAGGATAAGAAAAAATTAATCATCTTAATATTCTACCTGTAATTAATCTCATAAATAATAAAATAAATATTCTTTTTAATATTACATAATCTTCATCATATAGGTTATAAATAGACAATAAATTATAATCATTAATTATTAAATATATTAATAATCGAATAGTATAAAATATAGTTAAACCTGTAGAAAAATAAAATAAAAAAAAAATTAATATATTTAAATTTCTTAATACTAATATTTCTAAAATTAAATCTTTTGAATAAAATCCAGCTAAAAAAGGAATTCCACATAAAGCTAAATTAGAAATATTTAAACACAATGAAGTTAAAGGAATATAAATTCTTATTCCCCCTATTAAACGAATATCCTGATTATCATTTATTATATGAATAATTACCCCAGCACATATAAATAATAAAGCCTTAAATATAGCATGAGTTAATAAATGAAAAAAAGCTAAATCAAAAAATCCTATTCTTAAAATTCTTATTATTAATCCTAATTGTCTTAAAGTAGATAAAGCAATAATTTTTTTTAAATCAAATTCATAATTAGCAGAAATTCCAGCTATAAATATTGTTATTCCAGATAATAATAATAATAATTTTAATATAAAAGTATCAATTAATAAATTATTAAAACGAATTAATAAATAAACCCCTGCAGTAACTAAAGTAGAAGAATGAACTAATGCTGATACTGGGGTAGGAGCTGCTATAGCTGCAGGCAATCAAGATCTAAAAGGAATTTGAGCTCTTTTTGTTATAGCTGCTATAATAATTATTATTCTAATTATAAATATCTCATAATCATTAGATATAAAATTTAAATAAAAAATATAATTTCAACTTCCATAATTTACTATCCAAGAAATAATTATTAAAATAAAAACATCACCAATTCGATTAGATAAAGCTGTTAATATCCCCGCATTATAAGATTTTAAATTTTGATAATAAATTACAAGACAATAAGAAACTAAACCTAAACCATCTCAACCTAATAAAATTCTAATAATATTAGGACTAATAATTAAAAAAATTATTGATAAAATAAATAATAATACTAATATAATAAAACGATTTAAGTTTATTTCAGAAGACATATAACTTTTTCTATAATAAATAACCGAAGAAGAAATTAATAAAACAAATATTATAAATAATAAAGATATTCAATCTAATAAAACAGAAAACGTAATTCTTAAAGAATTAAATGAAATTAATTCTCACTCTATAAAAATTACCATATTATTTATAATAAAATAAATTATTATAAAAAAATTAATTAATATAAAAAAAAATAAAAAAAAAAATCTTAAAAAACAAATAGAAAATCTTTTATTAGTAATGATAACCTAAAATGAAATTATTCATATTTTTGATTCCACAAATCAATATTTTTATTTAAATTATTTAGATAAAATCAAATTATAAAATAATCAATTTTTAAAATTAAAATATTTAAAGGTAACCAATGTAATAATAATAATAAATATTCACGAGATAACCCTATTCTAAACCCATATAACCCTAAATTATATTTCCCATGTTGAGTAAAAGAATAAAGATAAAGTCTATAAGCAGCTCTAAAAAAAGAAATTAATATTAATATAATTATAGTTAATCAAGATCATCTAATTAATCTATTAATTAAACTAATTTCCCCTAATAAATTTAAAGATGGGGGAGCTGCTATAGTTGAAGATAATAATAAAAATCATCATAATCTTAAAGAAGGTATAAAATTTATTATTCCTTTATTTAAAAATAATCTTCGTCTTTGTAAACGTTCATAATTTATATTAGCTAAACAAAATATTCCAGATGAACACAAACCATGACCAATCATTAATACATAAGACCCTAAATAACCCCAATAATTTATTGTTATAATACCTCCAATTACTATTCCTATATGAGCAACAGATGAATAAGCAATTAAAGATTTTATATCAATTTGACATAAACACTTTAATCTAATATAAAATCCCCCAATTAATCTAATAATAATTCATAAATAATTTAATTTTAAAGAAATTGTTTGTAAAAAAATTAAAATTCGTAATAACCCATATCCCCCTAATTTTAATATAATTCCAGCTAAAATTATAGATCCAGATACAGGAGCTTCTACATGAGCTTTAGGCAATCATAAATGAACAAAATATATAGGTATTTTCACTAAAAAAGCTAAAATTATTCTCAAATATAATAAGTATATATTAAAATCAATAAACTTAAAAAAATAAATTATTAAACAATTTATTTCATAAAAAATATAAAAAATTCCTATTAATAATGGTAAGGAAACAAAAAGAGTATAAAATAATAAGTATAAACCAGCTTGAATACGTTCAGGTTGATACCCTCACCCAATAATTAATATTAATGTAGGAATTAATCTCCCCTCAAAAAATAAATAAAATATAAATAAATTTATTGTAGAAAAAGTTATAAATAGTATAATTATTAAAAAAATAATATTAAAAAGAAAAAATCTTAAAAAAAAATTATCTTTATTTAACTTTTCTCTTGCCATTATTATTAATGAACAAATTCAAAATGTTAATATAATTAAACCAAAAGAAATTATATCACAACCTATTATATAACTTAAATTACAATAATTTATAATATTAACAGTTAAATTTATAAATAAAAATATTAATAAAAATATTAATATTTGAACCATTCAAAATACATTTTTTTTAAAACATAAAGGAATAATAAAAACTATATAAAATAAAAATTTTATCATTTTAATTTTTATACATTATATTATAATAATCTAAATCTTTGAAAATAATCATTACCATGAGTTCGAATTATAGAAACTAAAATAGAAATTCCTAAAGCACCCTCACAAACAGAAAAAACTAAAAATACTATTAATAGGTATATATCAAATTCAATAAATCTTAAATATAATATTAATATTATAAAAACTCCTAAAACAATATACTCTAATCTCAATAATATTATTAATAAATGTTTATGCTTAGAAACAAAAATTATATTTCCAATTATATATATATATATAATAATTAATCACATATTTATCATTAATAATTTGTTTTTATAGTTTATTTAAAATATTGGTCTTGTAAACCAAAGAAAAATTATTTTTAAAAACTTCAAAGAAAAAGAAAAAATTCTTTATCAATAATCTCCAAAATTATTATTTTTATTAAACTATTCTTTGATATTATAAAAATATTTTTATCTACAATAATAATTTTAATTTCTTCTTCTCTTTTTTTTTTAAAACACCCTCTTTCTTTAGGATTATTAATTTTAATTCAAACTCTATTAACCTGTATAATTACAGGAATAATTATTAATACTTATTGATTTTCTTATATCTTATTTCTAGTTTTTTTAGGGGGATTATTAGTTTTATTTATTTATGTTTCTAGAATTGCATCTAATGAACTTTTTAAAATTAATATTAAAAATAAACTAATATATTTTTTTATTTGTATTTTTACCATTATAATAAGAATTAAATTTATAAATAATTTAAATTGAATAAATTTATACTTAAATTCATTTGAAATAAATAATTTTTTTAATTTATTTTTATTTTTTAATAATGAAAATAATATTAATTTATCAAAATTATATAATAATCAAACATATTTAATAATAATAATATTAATAATTTATTTATTTATTACTTTAGTAGCTGTAGTAAAAATTACAAATATTTTTTATGGACCTTTACGTCCATCATTCTAATTACCTATTAATGATAAATAATTTTAAACCTTTACGAAAAAATCACCCTATTATTAAAATTATTAATAATTCTTTAATTGATTTACCTAGACCTTCAAATATTTCAATTTGATGAAATTTTGGATCCTTATTAGCTTTATGTTTAATAATTCAAATTTTAACAGGATTATTTTTAACTATATATTATACAGCTAATATTGAATTAGCATTTTATAGAGTAAACTATATTTGTCGAAATGTTAATTATGGATGATTAATTCGAACTCTTCATGCTAATGGAGCTTCCTTTTTCTTTATTTGTATTTATCTCCACATTGGCCGAGGAATTTATTATGAATCATTTAATTTTAAATATACTTGAATAATTGGAGTAATTATTTTATTTATTCTTATAGCAACAGCTTTTATAGGTTATGTTTTACCTTGGGGACAAATATCTTTTTGAGGAGCTACAGTTATTACAAACTTACTATCAGCCATTCCTTACTTAGGAACTATACTTGTTCAATGAATTTGAGGAGGATTTGCTGTAGATAATGCTACTCTTACTCGTTTTTATTCTTTCCACTTTTTATTTCCTTTTATTATCTTAATATTAACTATGATTCATTTATTATTCCTTCATCAAACAGGATCTAATAATCCCTTAGGTATTAATAGAAATTTAGATAAAATTCCATTTCATCCATATTTTACTTTTAAAGACCTAATTGGAGTAATTATTTTATTAATATTCCTTTTATACTTAACACTAACCAACCCATATTTATTAGGAGATCCAGATAATTTTATTCCTGCTAATCCATTAGTAACTCCAGTACATATTCAACCTGAATGATATTTTCTATTTGCTTATGCTATTTTACGATCTATTCCTAATAAATTAGGAGGAGTTATTGCTTTAGTCATATCAATTTTAATTTTAATTATTCTCCCATTTACCTTTAATAAAAAAATTCAAGGAATTCAATTTTACCCATTAAATCAAATATTATTTTGAATAATAGTTTGCACAGTTATTTTATTAACATGAATTGGAGCTCGACCTGTTGAAGATCCTTATATTATTACAGGACAATTATTAACTTTTATCTACTTTTCTTACTTTATTATTAATCCTATAATTAATAAACTATGAGATAAATTAATTTTTAATTATTAAAACTATTAATTAATGAGCTTGTATAAGCATTTGTTTTGAAAACTTAAGAAAGAAAAAATTTTCTATTAATTTATACTAAAAACATATTATACTTAGAATAGAAAAATTTTTAAACCAATAAATAACATTAAAAAATTTAAAGAAATAGGTAAATAAATCTTTCAAGATAAATATATTAACTTATCATAACGATAACGAGGTAAAGTACCTCGAACTCAAATAAATATAAATGAAATAAAAGACATCTTTAAATAAAAAATTATTCCTAAATTATACCCCCCCAAATATAATAACGTAAATAACAAACTTATAAATAAAATTCTTGAATACTCAGCTAAGAAAATTAATGCAAATCCTCCTCTTCTATACTCAATATTAAAGCCTCTAACTAACTCTCTTTCCCCCTCAGCAAAATCAAAAGGAGTTCGATTAGTTTCAGCTATTCTAGAAGATATTCAACATAATCTTAAAGGAAATATTAAAAAAATTAATCAAATTAAAGATTGATATATATTAAATTTTAATAAATTAAAATCTATAATTAAAATAATACAAGATATTAAAATTAAACTTAATCTAACTTCATAAGAAATTGTTTGAGCTACTGCCCGTAAACCTCCTAATAAAGAATAATTTGAATTAGAAGATCATCCAGCAACTATAATAGTATAAACTCCTAATCTTGTACAACATAAAAAAAATAAAATACCTAAATTAAATCTCAATATATTAAAATAATATGGAATTAATATTCAAATTATTAAAGATAAAAAAAAACCAACAATAGGAGAAAAATAATAAGATAAATAATTTGAATAAATTAAATAAATTTGCTCCTTAGTGAATAATTTAATAGCATCAGAAAATGGTTGTAATAAACCTATAAATCCAACCTTATTTGGACCTTTTCGAATCTGAATATAACCTAAAACCTTACGCTCTAATAAAGTTAAAAAAGCCACTCCAATTATCACTCCAATAATTAAAATAATAATCCCAATTAAAATATTTAATAAATCTATAGATATCATTACTATATATATAATTTTATTATATATTTATGACTTCTAAAATCAATACATTTTATCTGCCAAAATAGTCATAAAATATAATTTTTATAAATTATTAATAATATTCTTTTTAAAAAAAAATTTTTCAAATATTTAATCCTTTCGTACTAAAATATTTTATTTTTCTAAAGATAGAAACCAACCTGGCTCACACCGGTTTGAACTCAGATCATGTAAGATTTTAATGATCGAACAGATCAAAATTTTAAACTTCTACATTTAAATTTTATCTTAATCCAACATCGAGGTCGCAAACTCTTTTTTTTATTTGAACTAAAAAAAAAAATTACGCTGTTATCCCTAAGGTAATTTTTTCTTTCAATCATAATTTATGGATCATAATTTTACTCATTTGTATTAATTTTTTAAAAAAAGTTAAATTAATTTTTCTATCACCCCAATAAAATATTTAATTTTATTTTCATTTAAATATTTAAATAATAATTAATAAAATTAAATATAAAACTCTATAGGGTCTTCTCGTCTTTTAAATTAATTTTAGCTTTTTTACTAAAAAATTAAATTCAAAATATATAAAAGAGACAGTCTATATTTCATCAAATCATTCATACAAGTCTTCAATTAAAAGACTAATGATTATGCTACCTTTGTACAGTCAATATACTGCAGCCCTTTAATTATTAATCAGTGGGCAGATTCGACTTTTAATTAATATCAAAAAGACATGTTTTTGATAAACAAGTGAATATAAATATTTGCCGAATTCCTTTTTTTTAATTTTTAAATAATATATTTTTATTTATTTACTTAATTTATACTAATTTTATCATTATATCTAATTTTATTAAAATAAAAATTATTTTTTTATAAAAAATTAAATATTAATTAAAAATTTTATTTTAAATAAAATTTTTTATAAAAAAATATAATTTATAAACAATTTAAATTTTAAAAGTTTTATTTTTAATTTATTTTTATTATAAAAATTTAATTTAAAGATTATCCCCTAAAATATTAAATTTTTCTTATAATAAATTAATCAATTAATTTATTATAAGAAAAAAAAATTCTAAATTAAATTAATTTCTAAAAAAACTAGATATATTTAAAAACGATTAACATTTCATTTCAAATTAATTATAAAAAATATTTATGAAACAATAACTTTATTAATTAATTATCTCCTTTAAATTCGAGAATCTTTTATTTAAAAATTTTTATTAATAAACTCTGATACACAAGATACAATAAACTAAATTTACTTTAAATTTAATTTATTTTCAAATATTTCATTTTTCTTTTACAATACTTATTTTCTATAAATCTTTAAATTTTTTCTATAATAATACTTTAACCCCCATTAAAATATTTTATATTAAAATTTTTTTTTTTATTTATACTTTATTAAAATTACCCCTCAAATTAATTAAATAAATAATATCTTTTCAATGTAAATGAAAAACTTAATCAAGCTCTAATTTGATAATTCTAGAAACACTTTCCAGTACCTCTACTTTGTTACGACTTATTCCAATTTTTAAATGAAAGTGACGGGCAATATGTACATATTTTAATTTTTAATCATTTTAATAAATTAAATAAAATTACATTTAAATCCACTTTAATCTATTTTTTACAAAATAAAATCCATTTAAATAAAATTTATTGTAATCCATTATATTCTTAACTATAATCTGCATCTTGATCTGAATTAATTTTCAATTATAATTTTAAAATATTATTTTTATTCATAAATATTTTTTTAACGACGATATACAAAATAATAAATTAAGTAAATTTATTCGTGGATTATCAATTAATAAACAGATTCCTCTAAATGAACTAAAATACCGCCAAATTATTTAAGTTTCAATAATTAATTATTTAATATTTTAGTATTTAAATTTAAATTTTAATAATAGGGTATCTAATCCTAGTTTATAAACAAAATTTAATAAATCATATTAATAAAATAAATTTTAATTAAATTAAAATTTCACCTAATAATTTAATATTTAATTTAAATATATTTTATTTAATAATAATTTTAAACTGAAAAATTTCATTTTATTTTTTGTATAACCGCAACTGCTGGCACAAAATTTGTTAATAATTTTAATATTACTAAATCTTAATTTCTTAAATTTTTAATTTTATTCACTACCTAATTTATTTAAAATTATTTAAATAATAAAAAATTAATACTAAAATTTGTATGAAAAATAAATTAAAAATAAAACTTGAAAATCATAAATTTTTATCTATATAACAAATTTTTCGCATAGAATTACATAAATATAATTTTTTTTTTTTTTTTTTTATATTAAAAAATTTTTCCTAATATCAAATTTAAATACAATAAAACCTTAATCTATTATAATTCATAATGAAAAATAAAAAATTAAAATAATTAATTTTAATTTAAATAATAATTTATAAAATTAATAATAAATAAATAATATATTAAATATATAATAATAATAAATATATATATATATATATAAATTATTAATATCTAATTATTTATATTAATTAAATAATTTATTATATTATATAATTATTAATTTATTAATTTTTTATATGTATACATATATATATATATATATATAAGTACAAACAACACCGTTTTTAATAAATTTTCATATAAATATAAATATATACATATTAAAAATAAGCTAAATTAAGCTTTTGGGTTCATACCCCAAATATAAAGGTTTCCCCTTTTTTTTAAAAATAAAGTGCCTGATAAAAAGGATTATTCTGATAGGATAAATTATGTAATATTTTACCTTTATTATATTTTATAGAATCAAACTATATCTTATAATATCAAAAATTATTGTGCATCTTACACCAAAATATATATATATATATATATATATAAACAAAAAAATATTTTATTTATTATATTTTAAATTTATAATTTTTCTAAAATAAAATATTTTTTATCTTATTAAATATAAACTCAAATAAAATATTTTTTTTATTTATTTTAATTTTCAGAACATTAATTTCTATTTCATCCAATTCATGAATTGGATGTTGAATTGGATTAGAAATCAATTTACTTAGATTTATCCCCCTAATTTCAAATTCAAATAATTTATTAGCTTCTGAAGCATCTTTAAAATATTTTCTTACTCAATCAATTGCCTCTATTAACTTTTTATTTTCTATCTTATTAAAATTAATCCTAATAAAAAATTTTGAAATAAATAATTTTTTTTCTATTATAATTAACTCTTCAATATTAATAAAAATAGGATCAGCCCCATTTCATTTCTGATTCCCTAATATTATTGAAGGTTTATCATGATTAAATTGTTTTATTTTAATAACATGACAAAAAATTACCCCCATAATTTTATTGTCTTATTATTTAAACAAAAATTTTTTAACTTTTATTATAATTATAAATGTAATTATTGGAGCTATTGGAGGTATCAATCAAACTTCCCTACGTAAATTATTATCATTTTCATCTATTAATAATTTAGGTTGAATGATATCAGCAATTTTAATTAGAGAATCTCTATGAATAATATATTTTTTTTTTTACTCATTTTTAATTAGAATAATATGTTTTATATTTTATATTTTAAACATTTATTTTATTAATCAATTAATAATTTTTAATATAAATTTTTTATTAAAATTTTTTATTTTTATTAATTTTCTTTCTTTAGGGGGATTACCTCCTTTTTTAGGATTTTTCCCTAAATGAATTATCATTAATTTTTTAATGTTAAATAATTTTTTTTTTATTTGTTTTATTTTTATTTTAACAAGATTAATTACTTTATTTTTCTATATTCGTATTATTTATTCATGTATTATATTTAATTATTCAAAATTAAAATGATTAAAAATTTTTATTAAAAATAAATATTTAATTTTTATTATTTTATTTAGTTTAATTTCTACTATAGGAATAATTTTAAGAACCTTTTATTTTATCTAAGGTTTTAAGTTAATTTAAACTAATAGTCTTCAAAATTATTTATAAAGAAAATTCTTTAAGCCTTAGTAATTTTCTTACTCCTTAAAATTTGCAATTTTAAATCATATATTGAATATAAGACTATTAATTAATTAATAAAAAAGAAATTTCTTGTTAATAAATTTACAATTTATCGCTTATAACTCAGCCATTTTATTTTTTTTTTCTTATTGCGAAAATGACTTTATTCTACTAATCATAAAGATATTGGAACTTTATATTTTATTTTTGGAATCTGAGCAGGAATAGTAGGTACTTCCTTAAGATTATTAATTCGAACTGAATTGGGAAATCCAGGATCATTAATTGGAGATGATCAAATTTATAATACAATTGTTACTGCTCATGCTTTTATTATAATTTTTTTTATAGTTATACCAATTATAATTGGTGGTTTTGGTAATTGATTAGTACCATTAATATTAGGAGCCCCTGATATAGCTTTTCCACGAATAAATAATATAAGATTTTGACTTTTACCCCCCTCCTTAATATTATTAATTTCAAGAAGAATCGTAGAAAATGGAGCAGGAACTGGATGAACAGTTTACCCCCCTCTCTCAGCTAATATCGCTCACCAAGGTTCTTCAGTTGATTTAGCTATTTTCTCTTTACATTTAGCTGGAATTTCTTCAATTCTTGGAGCAATCAACTTTATTACAACAATTATCAATATACGAATTAGTAATTTATCTTTTGATCAAATACCTTTATTTGTATGAGCAGTGGGTATTACTGCTCTTCTTTTATTACTTTCTTTACCAGTATTAGCCGGAGCTATTACTATACTTTTAACTGATCGTAATCTTAATACATCTTTTTTTGACCCTGCGGGGGGAGGAGATCCAATTTTATATCAACACTTATTTTGATTTTTTGGTCATCCTGAAGTTTACATTCTAATTCTACCAGGATTTGGAATAATTTCTCACATTATTTCTCAAGAAAGAGGAAAAAAAGAAACTTTTGGTTGTTTAGGAATAATTTATGCAATATTAGCCATTGGATTATTAGGATTTATTGTTTGAGCTCATCATATATTTACAGTTGGAATAGATATTGATACTCGAGCTTATTTTACTTCAGCAACTATAATTATTGCTGTACCTACAGGTATTAAAATTTTTAGTTGATTAGCAACTCTTCACGGAACACAAATTAATTATAGACCTTCTATATTATGAAGATTAGGATTTGTATTTTTATTTACAGTTGGGGGACTAACAGGAGTAATCTTAGCAAATTCATCTATTGATATTACTTTACATGATACTTACTATGTTGTAGCCCACTTTCATTATGTTCTATCAATAGGAGCTGTATTTGCAATTTTTGGAGGATTTATCCACTGATATCCTCTATTTACAGGTTTAACTCTTAATCCATATTTATTAAAAATTCAATTTATTTCCATATTTTTAGGAGTTAACTTAACTTTTTTCCCTCAACACTTTTTAGGATTAGCTGGTATACCTCGACGATATTCTGATTATCCTGATAGTTATATTTCATGAAATATTATTTCCTCATTTGGTTCTTATATTTCTTTATTATCAATAATAATAATAATAATAATTATTTGAGAATCAATAATTAATCAACGAATTATTCTCTTTCCCCTTAATATATCTTCATCTATTGAATGATATCAAAATCTTCCTCCTGCTGAACATTCATATAATGAATTACCTATTTTAAGAAATTTCTAATATGGCAGATTATATGTAATGGATTTAAACCCCATTTATAAAGGATTATCCTTTTTTTAGAAATGGCAACATGATCAAATTTAAATTTACAAAATAGAGCCTCACCTTTAATAGAACAAATTATCTTTTTTCATGATCATACTTTAATTATTTTAATTATAATTACTGTATTAGTTAGATACTTAATAATATCTTTATTTTTTAATAAATATATTAATCGATTTTTATTAGAAGAACAAATAATTGAAATAATTTGAACTATTTTACCAGCAATTACTTTAATTTTTATTGCTTTACCATCTTTACGATTACTATATTTATTAGATGAATTAAATAACCCATTAATTACTTTAAAATCAATTGGTCATCAATGATATTGAAGATATGAATATTCTGATTTTAATAATATTGAATTTGATTCTTATATAATCAATGATATAAATGAAATTAATAACTTTCGTTTATTAGATGTTGATAATCGTATTACTTTACCTATAAATAATCAAATTCGTATTTTAGTCACTGCTACAGATGTAATTCATTCATGAACAATTCCATCATTAGGAGTTAAAGTAGATGCTAATCCAGGACGTCTTAATCAAACAAATTTTTTTATTAATCGTCCTGGAATTTTTTTTGGACAATGTTCAGAAATTTGTGGAGCAAATCATAGTTTTATACCAATTGTAATTGAAAGAATTTCAATTAATAAATTTATTAATTGAATTAATAATTATTCTTCATTAGGTGACTGAAAGTAAGTATTGGTCTCTTAAACCATTTTATAGTATATTAACGTTTACTTCTAATGATAAAGAATTAGTTAAACTATAACATAAATATGTCAAATTTAAATTATTATTATTTAATATAATATTCTTTTATCCCTCAAATAATACCTCTTAATTGAATTATTTCATTTTTTTTATTTATTTTAATTTTTATTTTATTTAATATTATAAATTATTATATTTTTAATACAAATAACAAAAATAATATAAAAAAAACATCTTCAATAAAAATGAAAAATTTTAATTGAAAATGATAACTAATTTATTTTCAATTTTTGACCCTTCTACAAATTTACTTAATATTTCATTTAATTGATTAAGAACTTTTTTAGGATTAATATTTATTCCTTATTCTTTTTGATTAATTCCTAATCGTCAGTTTGTATTATGAAACATAATTATTTATAAATTACATTTAGAATTTAAAAATCTCTTAGGTCCAAAAAGATTTAAAGGATCAACATTTATTTTTATTTCATTATTTTCATTCATTTTATTTAATAATTTTTTAGGATTATTCCCTTATATTTTTACAAGAACAAGACATTTATCTATCTCATTGTCTATTAGATTAACACTTTGATTAAGATTTATGTTTTATGGATGAATTAATAACTCTAATCATATATTTATCCATATAATTCCCCAAGGAACTCCCCCTATTCTTATACCCTTCATAGTACTAATTGAAACAATTAGAAATATTATTCGCCCTGGAACTTTAGCTGTACGATTAACAGCTAATATAATTGCAGGACACTTATTATTAACTTTATTAAGAAGAACAGGTATTAATATGTCAAATTATTTAATTATTTTTTTAATTTTTATTCAAATTCTTCTTTTAACTCTTGAATCGGCAGTTGCGGTTATTCAATCATACGTAATTACTATTTTAAGAACCCTTTATTCTAATGAAGTAAATTAATGATAACCCACAATCACCCATATCATTTAGTAGATTATAGACCTTGACCTTTAACAGGAGCTATTGGAACAATAACTTTTGTTACAGGCTTAATCAAATGATTTCATAACTTTAATATAAATTTATTAATCTTAGGTTATTGTATTATTATTTTAACTATATTTCAATGATGACGAGATATTTGTCGAGAAGGAACTTTCCAAGGAAAACATACTATTTTAGTTTCAAAAGGTTTGCG
The DNA here is from genome assembly GCA_018250995.1 of Ebrietas anacreon. NCBI lineage: Eukaryota > Metazoa > Arthropoda > Insecta > Lepidoptera > Hesperiidae > Ebrietas > Ebrietas anacreon. The sequence goes on from DWOK01000002.1 coordinate 15,143, forward strand.
ATGAGGAATAATTTTATTTATTATTTCTGAAATTTTTTTTTTTATTTCATTTTTTTGAGCCTTTTTTCATAGAAGTTTATCACCTAATATCGAAATCGGAATTTCATGACCTCCCAATAACATTACACCATTTAACCCCTTTCAAATTCCCCTTCTTAATACTATTATTCTAATTACATCAGGAGTTACAGTAACATGAGCTCATCATGCATTAATAGAAAATAATTTTTCCCAAACTAAACAAAGACTTTTTATTACTATTATTTTAGGAATTTATTTTACTATTCTACAAGCTTATGAATATTATGAAGCACCTTTTACTATCGCTGATAGAATTTATGGCTCTACCTTTTTTATAGCAACAGGTTTCCATGGTCTACATGTAATTATTGGAACAATTTTTTTATTAACATGTTTAATTCGTCATTTATTTTTTCATTTTTCTAACCAACACCATTTTGGATTCGAAGCTGCAGCATGATATTGACATTTTGTTGATGTAGTATGATTATTTTTATATATCTCAATTTATTGATGAGGTAATTAATTATTTATATAATATATTTAGTATATTTGACTTCCAATCAAAAAGTTTAAAATAATTTAATATAAATAATTATTATAATTATATCAATTTCAATTATTATCATTATTTTATCAAATTTTATTATAATTATTTCAACAATCCTATCTAAAAAATCTTTTAAAGACCGGGAAAAATGTTCCCCCTTTGAATGTGGATTTGACCCTAAATCATCAGCTCGAAATCCATTCTCATTACATTTCTTCTTAATTACAGTAATTTTTTTAATTTTTGATGTTGAAATTGCATTAATTTTCCCTCTAATTTCAACATTTAAAATAGTTAATTTCATCATTTGAACTAAAACTAGATTCTTTTTTTTAATAATTTTATTACTAGGATTATATCATGAATGAAATCAAAATATATTAAATTGAACAAATTAATAATTTAATTAGGATTATAGTTTAAAAAACATTTGATTTGCATTCAAAAATTATTGAATTTTTCAATTTATCTTATAAATAAGAAGCAATTATTGCATTTAATTTCGACTTAAAAGATAGAGTTTTTACTCCTTATTTATTTAATTGAAACCAAATAGAGGTATATCACTGTTAATGATATTAATGAATTATTAATTCCAATTAAATAATAAATGAAATATAAAAAAAAATTAAGCTGCTAACTTAATCTTTAGTGAATAATATCATTAATATTTCTTGTGTTATGCATGGTACCTACGATACAGGTAATCCTAGTGTGAGGCTATGAGAATGAAGCGTTAATTAATATTATTTATTAAGTACCCGTTTAGTTTGAAGCGCGCATAGCCCCGCTGGCTGAGCAGATCGCAAGCGATCGCAAAGTTAAGCAGCGTCGGGCGCGGTCAG
>DWOK01000003.1:0-16026 GCA_018250995.1 Ebrietas anacreon
ATATCAACCGCTTGCTGCCGAGAGCTCGACATGACTCGGCGCGTACTCATATCCCCGCGTATGAAAAATAGTCCGCAACTCCGCTCCGCATTACATTCTAGCTCCGCTCTGGTGGACATACACGGTCTACAACTCCGCTCCGCATTACTCTGTTACTCCGCTCCGCTGCCTCGCTCCGCTCCGGTGGACAGGCAGCCTAAGTCGTGTGTGTGAACAACCTGCGCCGACACCCGATTAATATACAGATCCGACACCCGACAAGTGCAAATGAGCTCTAACCTTAAAGTAATCATTTATCGGTAATTAGTGTCCTTTTTACATAAACTTATACTTCTTAAAGATAATAACTCATCGAATGTTTTTACTGTCGAAAATATTTCTTAAACTTCTTTGGATAATATCTATATTCGAAATATAAAGTATGAAACTGACCAAGAAAACGTCGTTTCAAATTTAGAGGATGCACCCAGAACCTCTTCTTTTTCCTATTTTTGTCTACAGGTGCTGCCACACTGCTGTTGAAGAATGTTTACAAACATTTTCTAACACTAAAACATTGCTGTCAAATGTTAGGAAATGTTACATTATGATAGAAATTGTTAAATGCTTACCAACATTTATAACATGCTGCCACACTGCTGTTTAAAGTGTTCAGAAACGTTAGTAAACATTTGTTAAGAAACATATGATCACAATGTTAAAAAATGTTTTCATGTTAGATAATGTTAGTAAACATCTCTAAACATTTTACAACATTTACTAACTTGTTAGAAATTGTTACATTCTGTTAGGAACTGTTTGATATGGTGCTCCCACATTGCCGTTAGAAAATGTTTAAGTAAACATTTGTTAGCAAACATTTAATCACAAATAAATTTTCATGTGAAAATGTTTAGTAATGTTAGTAAACATTTTATAACAAAACAATTATGGCTGACCCCACATTAGGCGTGCGCGTTCCTTGGACGTGTGTTAAATGTAGGCGCCGCGTGCGCGTCGCGAGCGCGCTGCGTGAGCGTCGCGTTTAACTGCCCTGCGGCGTGTGTGGAAAGTACACACGGCGCTCGCGTCGCGTAGCAGCGACGCGAGCGCCGCGTTCTTATCCCTTCGACCGCTATCCCCGCCGCCCGCTACTGTTTCGGTCAGTTGTCAGGCGGACAGTGTTGAGTTTAACCGCGTAAAATGGAGTCAACGAGTGAAATGAATATCGAAAGCTTTATCCTAGAAATACAGAATCGTCCTGCGATATGGGACATTACCAAACGGGAGTACAGTGATCGTATTGCAAAAAAAAAGGCGTGGGAAGAAATAAGTACTTTATTTATAAATGATTTTGAAATGAAAACTGCAAAGCAAAAAAATGAAGAGGGTAAGTTTTAAATTTTATTATCTTGCCATGACAATGAACCTTCCGCTGAGACGAAGTAATCGGCTAACTTATTTCTCTCAATAATACCTCTTGAAAATTGTATACCTTCTGTTTCTTCATAGTCAATGTTTTGATTGCCATCGAGTCCAGAAATTATTGGTATGTTAATTTCCGATCTGCAACTCTTTCTAGATCTAACAAAGTTGTGCAATATGCAACAAGTTTTAATAATTAGTTCACTAAATTCAAGTCCAACATTTAACGGTCTGTGCAAAATCCTCCATTTTCCTGTCATAATTCCAAAAGTGCACTCTATATATCGCCTTGCACGACTAAGTCTGTAGTTATAAACTCTTTGTTTGTGTGTCAAATTGTTGCCAGCGTAAGGTCGTTGCACAAAACCTGATAAAGGAAAAGCCTCGTCGCCTACTAGAACAAAGGGAAGAGGCGAACCGTTGTCTGTTATTGGAGCTGGTTCGGGAATGTCTAACACCTTATCTTGTATTTCGTTATGAAAACTGCTATTAAGGAAAATCGTTGAGTCAGAACTTTTTCCATAAGAACCAATATCTACATATATGTATTCATAGTTTGAATTACATACTGCCAACATGTTTATTGAAAAATATTTTTTATAATTGTAATAAAGGGAACCGCTATCGCATGGTCTTATCATTCTAATATGTTTGCCGTCTATGGCACCTATGCAGTTAGGAAAATTTGCTTTCAAATTAAAGTTATTTGCAATTTTTTTCCAGTCCGATGCTTTTCTGGGTGGCATGCAAATATGAAATAAGTTTTTAACAATAGCTTGACAAGTCGTTTGCACTATCTTTTCTATTGTTGAAAATCCTCTTCTGAACGAAAATTGCAAATCTTTGAATGAAGTGCCAGTTGCTAAGTACCTAAAATAAATAAAAAATATTAAATATAATGAATATCATTTTTGTTTTAGCTGCGAAGATACAAAAAAAATGGAAAAGCATAAGAGATTGTTACACAAGACATACAAATAAAAAATCAAAAAGCGGGTCGGAAGCAACCAGGGGCAGAGGCTACATTTATGCGCCTTATTTATCTTTTCTTAACGTTTTATCAAATACTCGGCCTAAAGGAAAATTACAAAAAGAAAGCCATTCTAGTTCATATTCTAGAAAAGAAAATATCGAAGACGACAATTCTGAGAGACTAATCAAAATATTAAGTGCAAGACTGGAGAACAGAAAGGAGGATAAACATCCAGATTACAATTTTTTTATGTCATTACTGGATGATTTTAGTGCCATAAAGTCAGATTTCAAAATGGACGCTAAAATGGAAATAATGAGCGTTATTAAAAAGTACATGCAGATGTCCAAATATTCGAGCCAAAATAGTAATTATGGTAGTCCTGGTTATTTTACGTCTATGGATACGTCTTCTAATTCATCCCATGCATTACCACTAGCAACATCGCAAAATTTGAACACTTCATCGCCTGCGTCTTCGCATCTAAGTGATTCAACACAAGAATCAATTTATGACAATTTATTTGCCGATAATTACGGGGATGATTAGAAAAAAAATTACATATCGCATTTAGAACTTGGCGCTAATTTGACGATCTTCATAAGCGTTAGTTTTGTAAACTACATGAATAAAGACTTTAATTCTCATATAATAACAGGGTGATTTTGCATGATAAAGTATTTTAATTATTGAATATAGAGTATTATAATAAATACTGTCTTTTATTTTATTCTTAATTCTTACCTTAATGTTATAACCAGCTTTTCTTCAGGTGACACAGGAAGTCTAAAGTTTGAATTTTGGCACTGAATATCAGTTTTAATTATGTCTAAAAGTTCACTGAATGTTGCCCTCGGCATCCGTAAGTAATCATAAAAATGCTTTTCATTATTTTTTATATGTCTGCCATACAAAATATAGTAATCACTCTCTTGTGAACAAGTAGACCATAATGTATCTTGCCATAGGCGTTTAGTCTTTTTATTACGTGTCTTATTTCTTTTCAGTAGCAAAGCTAACAGTAGTGTTTCCTCGTCAGAATCCATTTTGTTAGTAATTGTAACACAGCAACGCGACGTGAGCTAACACGCCACTGTCCAAATTGTAACTGACTCAAGGGGGTTAAACGCCAAGGCGGCGCGGCGCGCGCGCTTCATACACGTCACACGGCGCCAACACGCGACGCTTAAGCAGCGCACTCGCGACGCGCACGCGACGTCTGCGTCGCGCACACGCCCGAGGAACGCGCACGCCTAATGTGGGGGAAGCCTATAACAAAATAAAACATGTGTTATCTTTTGTTTGTAAACATTTTGGGTGATGGCGGGATAGGCGGTGCGGTGCGGTGGGGGTAGAGTACGCAGGTCGCTGCGCGTGGTGTCTCGCTTGTCAGTCCCTTTGTGCGTGCATCGCTGTGCGTGTGTATTAGTGGTTGCGCGTGCGCCAAGCAATAAAATATGTCCGGTAATTGGAATAACGATGATGTTTACAAACTGATTGAAATGTTTCAAGCAAGAGAAGTACTATGGAACACGATGTCAGAGAGCTACAAAGACCGAAATAAAAAACACGATGCTTGGATGGAAATTGCCACTGAATTTAATATGGATAAAAAAGTAATTGAAAAAAAGATTCGATCACTCGTAGGTCAATTTAACCGAGAATGTAAATCTAATAAATCTGGTGCAGGAGCTAATGAGTCAAGTAAATGGTTTGCATTTAAAAAACTCATGTTCCTTAAAGGCAAAAATATTCCAAGTTTAACTGTCGATGGAGGCTTGCAGGTGAGTTTTATTTTAACGTCTTTTAATAATATTTAGATGCCCAGTCCAAAAACCCTTCATTTGAAAAATATTCTGCGAATTCTTTTCTTATTTCTTTCCCATCATCTGTCAGGGATTCACATGCTTCAAGTGGTGTTAATTGCTGCTGTTCTAATCTCCATTGTCCATCGATACGTGTACCAGTTACTATGTCATCTCCATCATAGTATTGAGATGGAGCGTAAATCATGCTCGATTCAGTTTTTCTTATAAAATTATGCAGTAGCACGCATGTCATAATTAAAGTAGTAGTTTTTTCTGGATCTAATAATATTGTAGTTCGTAAAACTCTAAATCTGGCTGACAAAATCCCAAATGCGTTCTCTACTGTTCTCCTCGCACGACTCAGTCTATAACTGAAGATTCTTTCCTTAGAATTGCTATCCTGTGGTCCTGGAAAAGGTTTTAATAAGTGTTTTTCTAAAGGGAACGCATCATCTGTTACGAACACATAAGGAACAGGTTTGTTTCTGCCTGGTAGTGAGCTGTCACTGGGTATTTTCAAACTATTGTCGTTAATTTTATTTCGAAATTTTGTGTTTGCGAAAACTCCGCCATCACTTATGCGTCCTTGGCAGCCAATATTCACGTACAGAAAGTTGTATTCTGCGTCCACTATCGCTAAAAGTACAACGCTGTAAAATCCTTTATAGTTGTAATATTCACTGCCGCTATCAATTGGCTTTTGTATGGCTACATGCTTTCCATCGATACTTCCTAAGCAATTTGGGAAATTCCATTTTTCTTCAAATGAATTTGCCACGTGTAGCCACTCTTGAGGTGTTGTTGGTATCTGGAACAAAAATACTCGTAGAAGATTAAGAAATAGGCGCGAAAAATAAATTTATAACTCGTTATTCTAACAAATTTTATTGGATATTTTTATTAATTATGAAATATTAATAGATTAAAAAATATGATTTCAGTTAAGGGTTGTTAAGTAATAGAAAAAGAAAATCGCGGTTATAGATTTTTTTACAATTTTAGCTAATTTGACGCGCCTATAACTTGAAATTATCGTTTAATTCTATTCTTACAGGGTAACGAAGAAAACAGAATTGCTTCAGAAAACACTCTCAGTTTGAACGAAACAGGAAATACTGTCACTGTAAATGAAACTACGGGCACGCCTTTCGCCACCCCAAAACCATTTCGGAAAAGAAGACGGCCTGAAGTAGAACAAGATCCAACACAACAAGAAGCTGTAAATATTTTACAAAGAATGTACGAATCTAGAAAAAGCAGGGATGAAAATGACGCATTTGGAGAGTATGTCTCGATGAAACTGAAACAATTAAAAAACAGTCATGCTAAGAATACTGCTCAACATCACATTAACAATATTTTGTACAATGCGACAATGGGACAATATGATTTTCCAACAACCTTTACAGACCCAACCGCTAGTAGTTCCTGGGGATACAACTCTGAACCAAATCTATCCACTTTTTCGGAAAATAATGCTGACTGTAGCTCGAGAGGATACTACACCGCACCGAGTCCCTCGGCTTCATTTGAAACCAGTTCTTCGGATAAGTCCAGGACACATACTCGTACCAGCGCAAGAACACAGAGTCCGTCTAATTTATCGGAATCAAGCCAAGATTCGACCCAATCATTAAACGATTTGTTGGAATCAATCAAAAATTAAAAAATAAATGTTTGGTTTGTTAATTATTAAAAAAATTATTAGTAAGGTAAGGTAGGTACCTACCTAAAGTATGATTAGATTAGATCATATTAAAAGTAAATAAAAAAATAATTAAAAATGTTGTTTGACTTACCTGTATGTATTCCTTTAAAACCTCATTGAGAGCCTCGCACACTTCTGGTACGATAATAGATATCACTTGGTCTGACAACTTGAACACATTTCCAAGACTTTTATAACTGCTACCAGTTGCCAAAAATCTTAACGTTACCGCAAGTCTTTCCGTCACACTTACAGATTTTCTAAATGTAGTGTCTCGTTTGCCTATTTTTGCCCCAATTAAATTTTGTAGATATTCAAATTCGGAACTGTTCATTCTTATAAAATCTTTTAAGCAACCGTCAATACCCAAATCTTTGAGATAGTCTGTGGCACTATATTTTCCTCTAGCTTTTAGCGTTTGGCGCATCCAATAAGAGCGCTTTTTCTTCTTTTTTGAACAAAAAATAAAAGCTATTCCAATGAGCAAATCTTCTTCCATTTTCGTGTAGACGTCCTCGGCCCTCAGAAGGCGAAACCAAACTGCGAGCCAATACTAGATGTTATAAAATGTTTAAACATTTTCCATCAATGTAGGAGCACTTATAACATGTAACAGTTTCTAACAAAGTGCAACAATTGTTAACATTTGTTAGTAAATGTTTTGGTGTTATAAAATGTTTACAAACATTTTATAACGGCAATGTGGGAGCACCATTAGTGTCACGCGGATTTGCTCACGCACGCGGGATTGGCCCGCATGCGTAGCATCCGCAAAGAACAATTTCATATAGGTATCTATTGTAAAGCGTGATAAACGCACGCGGGACGCGGGGCGCTGTGCGGGGCGTCACCCCGGTGCGGGGTATCCGCATGCGTAAGCGCTGCCTACAACTTCAGTGCCCATTTTAGAGTCGAGCGGGGCGCACGCGCCGTATTGTACTACCGAAATGAAAATCGATACAGAACGAGTAATCATTGAAGTTCATCTGCGGCCCGTTTTGTGGGATAAACGCAATGAATTATACAAAAACAGGGACGCGAGGGAGGCTGCATGGAGAGATATTTTGAAGGAATTGGCACCTAACTACGAAAATTTGAGCGAAGAGGAAAGAAAAGTGGCGGGTATGTGTTTGGTTCATTATTTTATTTATACAAGCATCATTACTTTATTAATATAAGCATAATTATTTAATTCACAAATAACATCAAAAACCTTCTAAAACCTTTTGAGTTTAGTTAATTAATTATATATCGGTGTTGCCAGGAGACTTTTCCTTCATTGATAAAGTAATCTGCAAATATATCTCTGATATTACTTGCCGACGTATTACTACTTTCAGTCTGCTGCCTGGGTAGTGGTCCCGTAAAACCATTTGTGACAAATGTATGGCTGACCATGTAGCCATCCCGTTTCCTTATGAAATTGTGAAGTACACATGCCGTCTTGACTATTAATTGTGCTAGATCTAACTTGACAGTCATGGATCTGTGAAATATTCTAAATTTATTTGACATAATTCCAAAAGTGCATTCTATGTACCTTCTAGCTCTGGACAGACGGTAATTAAATATTTTCTTTTTGTAAGGTAAATTATCACGAGCATAAGGCCGCATCACATGTGATGATAAACCAAATGCCTCATCTCCCACTATCACGAACGGCAACTTTGCTCTTACACTAGATGGATAAGCTACTTCGGGGCAAATAATAGGCAACTCTTGCGGGTCAGGGATACCCAACGTGTTACTTTCCAGTTTCGTATACAATTGACTCCTTCTAAAGATGGTTGAATCGGCGTTGCTTCCACTGGTACCGACATTAATATATGTAAAATTATAATCAGCATCACACATTGCGAGGAGCACTACAGAATAATATTTCTTATAATTAAAATATAGTGATCCACTGTGCGGCGGCCGAATCACTCTTATATGTTTTCCATCAATAGCACCCAAGCAATTAGGAAAATTTGTATATGTGAGAAATCCCTCTGCGATTTCTTTCCATTTGATCCCATTAAGCTGTGGAATACATTCAGACTTTAGTTCAATCCATATTATGTAACAAACTTGTCTTACTATTTCGCTAATTGTTGCAATTCCAATCATATAGGAATAGTGTAGATCAGTGAATGTATTACCAGTTGCCAAATATCTGAAAACAAAAACAATATATTAATAATATGATAACATAATATATTAATAATGCTGACATCAGACATAAGACAGCAGCATTTCCCGATTCAATCCGGTGTTTTTCCAAAAATCCTTAAATGAAGTTCTAATTATTTTTGTAAAAAATGAATTATTTCCATTCAGTAAAATTTGCCATCATCAATATTATGGGTACTTTTCCTTCAACTGCGCCCTTATTTTTCCACTCTGTATAGGTATATATATATTGCTTGATTTATCTAATTCTTCATGAGACAGTGTAAAGTTGACAACATGTGTGAATTAAGGAGGGCCTTTAATCGAATGCAGTTAAATTTCCAACTAATATCAGATTTGTACACACGGCCACAGATCAAGCTTCCCAAAACCAGTATAAACAGGACTCATGCGTTGTTTATTATCGTAGACGACTCGCCGCCCGGCGAGGCCCTAGCAAGTTCCGTTTATTGGTACTGGTTTTGGGTAACTTGATCTGAAACTGTGTGTACTTTTGCCACTTACTTATTATATTTTGTCATTTCAGACAAGAAAATACAACAACGCTGGCGAACAGCAAGGGACACTTACCAGAAAGACAAGATATCTGAAAAAAATCAGCCATCCGGCTCTGGGAGTAAGAAGAAGAAGAAATATTCTTACTATGACATTTTGACTTTCTTAGACAGTACAACGGAAACTGTTGGAGAAGAGTCACTCTGTGAAGAAATGTCTGAACAAAGTAATTTAGAAACACCTAATGAGTCCACGCAACCAGATACTTCACGTCAAGAAAGTTCTCACCCAACATCAAAACAAAAACAAGTAAAATCTAAAAAGCAAGCACCATCTGAATTTGAGGCACAGTTATTAGAATGCTTAAAGTCTAATCAACTGGAGCTAGAAAGTGAGGATTTGGCTTTCTTTCAGTCTCTGCAGCCTTCATTAAAAAGATTCACTAGATATCAAAAACTAATGTTCAGAACAAAAGTGTTAAATATAGTTATGGAAATGGAAAGTCAAACACAACCTGCATACTACAGTCCCATACCTACAACAAGTTCTAGTGCTTTTACTGAGCTTGACAGTTTGTCACCGATAAATCAAGATTACGAAACCAATAGTATAATCCAGGATACTTCGAGTCTTAACGACAATGCTATTAGTTCTGCTGCAGTGAATGACAATGAAACTCTTATTTCGACTGAAAGCGGCTTGTTTAATATCACATCTTATGACGTAATTTATACCCCAGCAACAACATCATCTACAGGCGAAAGAAATGTCAACGCTCAGGATACAAATTTACAAAGAAATGAATGATGTAAAATTTGATTTTTTAATTTATGAATAAAACTCTTTTTATTAAAATGAGTACGATTAACTTTTTTTCTCCAGTTTCTCTCTAATTGTTTGTTTAGTCATATGAGTGCGGTTGTACACACGGCACAGATCAAGTTACTCAAATCCAGTATAAGCGGGACTCCGACGGGTTACCTAAGTATGATAATACGCAAGGCGCGAGTTCCATTTATGCTGGTTTTGGGTAACTTGATCTGTGGCCATGTGTACTTTATCAGATAAAAAAAAGGATTGTGTATGTAGGTTGAACGTACCAATCCCAAACCAATTAAGGACTTTTTTTGACTTTAAATTACTGTCATGTGCAAACCTATAACTTTTATCTATATTATAATAAGTAGCGTGTGATGAAAGGTGGGAATGATTCCACTTTAATGGTGACATTTTATGAGTGAAATAATCTTATTTTATGAAATTTCAACAATTAATAACCAATGACGCGTTACTTTACGATATTTCAAACAAAAAATCATTATTATACCGTTTATTTAGACTGGATAATTACTTAGAACATGTGTTGTATGATGTCTCAATAGTTGACCACGATGGTCAACTACCGAAAAAATCATTGATTTGATTTTTGTTTAACATTTTTGCAGTTGACCAGAGTACATGACAAATTTTTTTTTTGCACATGTAAATTTACACATGACAGTAATTTGAAGTCAAAAAAGTCCTTTACTGGTTTGGGATTGGTACGTTTATCCTACCTGTTCAAATCCCTTTCCACTAAATCATAGCAGGAAATTAAATATTTAAAATTTTAAACTTACCTTAATGTAATAGCGAGCCTCTCAATCGGTTGTATTGTAATCCTTCGTAAACTGCTTTTTTGTAGCTTATTCTCAATTTTACACAACAGTTCATCAAAAGAACGAATGGACATTCGAAAGTAATTTTTAAATTTACGTTCATTATTTTGTAGTTTTCCAAAGTGTGTAACAAACGCCCCAGCAAGAAGCCTATTTTCAAGAAAGGGATCAACATGTACTCTTGTCTTCTTGTTTCGTCGTTTGTAAAGTATGTAAGCGACAGATATTCTTCTGACATTGATCATTTTTGAACACGTCTATACCGTTACGCAGCCCGTAGAAAACTGAAACTCATGCTGCGTATGATCCGCAGCGTGAAATTTTACGCATGCGGTCCAATCCCGCGTGCGTGAGCAAATCCGCGTGACACTAAAAGCGCCCTCAGTACGTAATCCTTGAGCAACAAACTAAAGAATTTTAAAGTGGCTACCGGCGAAAATCTCAAATATTACAATAAAAAAATAAATTGGTTAAGTAATGCCGAGAACACGCCTGGCGTGTCCACTTTAACAAGTGTATCATAGATTGTCAACCTTTGCACTTAGATGTCAGTTGTTGCAATATATATATATATATTAAGCCCAAATATAAGGTTAAAAATTAATAGTGAGCTCAAAAAGGCAAAAGATATAGGGAAGGACTGGTAGATGAGTAGGTACACAGAAGGCAAAAAAAAGAAACCGAGTAGATCACATAAACGAGGAATCAGATTAGACTACATTTCGGCGGCGTAATTTTTGGTCATCAGACCTAGACCCGTTTCCTAGCATACCTACCTAAATTTTTGTATAAAATTAACAAAAGCCGACAAAATTTAAAAAATGTATATCAGTTTTTATTGGCATTTATACGTTTGTATTTCGTGTTCGGTCTTGTCGGACCGACCGGACAGAATAGAGCGAGTAGGGAATATGCGTGCGAATTGCATTAGAAAGGATCAAACTACTCCCCAGGATTCCACGAAATGGTGTGTGTGATGGCACGTTTTATTATTTTTATCTTACCTTTGCCTATAGTAAAATTTTTTTCTTCGTGCAGTTTGTGTCATAAAACGTCGGAGCGGTGAAGCGAGTATTTTGCACTATCTCCCACTCACGGGCCTTATTAGTGCCTTAGGGCCTTAGTGATGCGCACTAGTTTGTCGATAAGCGTTATCGAAAGTGTATTTAGTTTTGTCGTTATGTGGGATTGTGATAAAAATCAAAGAAAAATAGATAAAACAACGTCTTTATTAAAATAAGAATATTATTATGTGGGGTAATGATGAAAAACAAATTATATAACAATTGACAAACAATGATCACAACATAACAATATCCCAGCACCCTTTGGATACCGCACCGCCGAAGGCAACTTCGATGACTCATTTGTTTTTAACGATAATGGCGTTGCACCCGCGCGACATGCTCACCGCCCTAGCAAGCTTATCTTTTATGACCCAAACTGCACGGAGAAAATAATTATACTATTGTTTTTGAATTTGAACTTTAAAGCAAGGATTTTGTACTTGGTTTGGGTCGTCGCACTTTTTCGGCAAAAGTTATTAGATGTATTGCTTTGTTTTCGACAAGGGAATTTGTTTAGTGCAGTGTTCGAAACTTACGGCATCGCATGTGTACGTTCGTTCCTTCCGTAACTTAAGTTTACTGAATTTTGTTTGATCCCTCTATCGACGACTTACGCTTGTGTTTTTGGACTTTCATGATTGCTAAACATCGCGACCTCGGCTAGTATTTATGGACTTTATGATTGCACTTATGACAACTTCGGCTAGTATTTTTGGACTTTTTGATTACATATAAGAACACATCGGCTAGTGTTTCTGGACTTCCGGCAATCACATCTTTGCATTAACTTCAGTGACGGTTTCATAAAATTGGTAAGTAATATTTATTTAAAATGTTGTTACTATAATAAGTTATTACACTTACATTTATTAATAAAAACGATCGTGTATTTTATATAAGTTAATAGTGAAATATAAAATATGATCGTACAAAACGTACAAGTATATAAAAACAAATTATTTTTGTCTTAGGTTATGGATCCCTTTGGTAATCCAATACCATCCTGCTCATGGGAAAGTCCTAATTGGGATTTCCCAGGCATCGAAGACACTCTCGCAGCCATGGAACCATTAAGTTCAACGCCCCCCATGCATCAGCCAGCTTCAACTTTGTCTGACTCAGAGTTATTGGGGATATTGGCTGGAAATATTCTCGACGAGATAGATACAGATGTTGACCTTGAAGACAATTCCGAAGGCGACTTCGAACTTGATAATATTGAAACCACTGAGTTGGAAGAAATAATAATTCCTGTTAATGCACCTAATGATCAATGGCGCCCGGGGAATCCTGATGACGAAATCGAGCTCCCTTTCACAAAAACAACTCGTGTAAAAGAAGTAATAGCTGATACACCAATAAGCTATTTTGAAGCTATTTTCAATAATGACCTGCTTAGTTTAATAACTCGTTCCACCAACGAGTACGGGGAGTACTTAAAAACTACAAGCACGGCAGTAAACAGCAGAGCTAAGTCTTGGAAACCCATAAGCTGCGGTGATTTGAAATTATTTTTCGGGTTATTGTTTCACATGGGTTTTATAAAAATAAATCGACTTTCCGATTATTGGAAAAGAGACATCTTTTTTCATCAATCAGTATACTCGGATGCGATGTCTCGTAATACCTTTTTATTAATTTTAAGAATGTTATGTGTGAATATGGGGGGAACTACAAGCTACTGTAAAATAAAACCGATGATTGATTTTTTTAACAAAAGAATGTTAGACTTATATTATCCCACAAAACATTTAGTAATTGACGAGTCAATGATGTTATGGAGAGGAAGACTTCTATTTAGACAGTACATGAAAGGGAAAAAAAATAAGTATGGTTTGAAGTTTTATGTACTTGCCGACCAGTTGGGAGTTGCCCAGAAAATACATTTGTACGGTGGTGCAAGGGATTTGTTTGTTGGTGGCTCAAATCACGTTAAAAAAGTAGTTTTGTATTTAATGAACGAATATATAAATGCGGGACACCATTTGTTTATTGACAATTTTTATTCAAGTGTAGACCTGGTGGCAGATTTATATAATAAAAGTACATTTTGTACTGGCACACTAAGAAACAATAGAAAAAATAACCCAAAAACTGTTATAAATACTAAATTAAAAAAGGGCGAGTTATGCATACAGCATAAAAATAATATCTGCGTTATCAAATGGATGGACAAAAGGGAGATCTTGGCCATTTCATCAAAATATAATGGCATTTTAGAAAATACTAGAAATCGCAGGGGGCAAATAAAACTGAAACCACAGATAATTAGACACTATAATGAAAATAAGAGTGCGATTGATCGTCATGATCAAATGCTGTCGTACTACTCGTGCGAGCATAAATCACTAAGGTGGTATAAAAAAGTAATTATTCATATAATGCAATGTATTATGATTAATTCTTTCTTTCTGTACAATAAGTATGCCTCAAGCAGCAAAATATCTTTATATGACTTTCGCTTAAAAGTCATAAAATCAATTGTAGAGCCCAATTTGCCACCAAGTTTACAGCTTCCGTTGGGTAGAAATGTCCACTGCATTACGAAATTAGAAAAAAACCAAAAAGGTAAAACCAAACGCAGACGATGCATCCATTGTTGGTCATCAAAAAAAAAAAGGGTAGCAACGTTGTTTGCCTGTGAAAACTGCCCCCAACAACCAGGCTTGTGCATAGAATGTTTTAAACCATATCATAGATATTGATAATTATATAAATCAGACTTGTAATTATGTGATGATTATTAAGGCAAATCAGTCTTAATACGAGTATTATAGATATTACAATAAATCCGACTCAAAATTATTACTATTTTGTGCATACACTTACAAAATGATTATTGTACGCTAATAAAAATAAATATTTGGATGAAGCAAATCAGTCTTTTCTTTTCTCTTCTAATATATAAAAATTATCTCCAGTTTCTTTGGTACAATGATTAAACCTTTCATCCACTACATAATATGTATTAATTAGGTAGATTTAAATCTATTAAAGATGTTAATTATTTCTTTCATTACGTCAAAGCGAGCTTGACCATGATAATTGGCTAACTCGCATGCCACAACGCTTCCGAAATACTCATTGCACCGAATCTCTAAATCTGTATTGTTTGCGCATGTTATCCCCGATTCAGTCATTGTACTATTTTCTCGATGCCTGATCGTATTTGTACATTCAGTAGTCATAGTACCAATTTCCTTTGTTTTTTTAAAGTTATCAATTTCTTCTGAATCAGATAGGCATTTTTGATCATCACGAAGCTCATTTGGAGATTCCGTAAAAACGTCTTGAGATTCGTAATCATAACAATCCGTCGTGCGCTCTGAAAAGTGAAGTACTTATTAAGAAATTTATAGTTGTATACTTTTGTCAAAAAAACCTAACTAGTTTTATTCATTTATTTGGTTTTTCCACGTAGCAATGAAGTTCAATAGCTACAGCTGCTGGTTCAAAATGTTGTGCTGCCGCAACACGGATGATGCTAATCAAAACACGCTCACTCAATACCATATCCTCTTGTAATCAATATTTTTATTTGACTCTACAATACTCGTCATTGACGGGTACCGTAAGTAAATATAGATTTTTTCCTGGATTTATGTTTATAAGAAATAATGCAAATTAACATATTATAGGTAATTATTGGTCGCCACACTAACCTTCCAAATTTGAACATTTTGAAGGTGACGGGCTGTATTGAGTTTCGTCCTCACTATGCTCTGTTTCAGGCACAAATATAGCTTTTCCTAAAAAAAATTCAAATAATTTGAGATAAGGTTGAATTTGTCGTTTTAATAAAATAAAAAACTGCCTTTAACACAAAAATGTGTTTGTACTTAAAATATGTGAATATTACGCTGACCTTAACTAAATTCAACATATTTTGTAATATTTTCTTCCAACGAAGTAAATTTCTATTTAAATCAATATATTGATTTTAATTAAATTCAATTATAATTTTTTATTATTATTAATTTAAGTTATAATTCAAGATACTCGAAATATTATTATCATTCAGTTTATTAATTATAAATCACGCATACGTTCGTTTTACGTTAAATTATCAATAATTTAAATATATAATATAATTTTAATTTAAAAAACGTGCAGGAAATCCGGCGCAATTTTTTTGTACAAAATTATCATAATGAGACAATTGTGAAATATTCAAATGGGTACAATTATCCTTTTGGTAAAATAATTTGGAAATCAACCCCATTGCTAGAGATGCCCCCAAAATCATTTGAGTTAAGTTACCTACCTAATTTACACAAATTCAGAGTTCGTAAGAGTAAAAAACAGATTAACCACTGAAATACCAATAAAAACAGTAAAAAACTACCAAAGGTTGACAATCTCTTACAAAATTACGATAATTACTCACCTAGAAATCTATTTCCAGCCATAATTCCAGGTTGAACCTCACTACTGTATTACAATCACCTTGATTCTTGCTCATCACACAGCAGACTAACTAAAACTCGTTGCTAAAGTCGAAAATTAGTCGAAAAAAGAATTTAACGTAGTCCCAGTGCCGCTGAACACGCCTGGCGGGTCCATGTTTGACTAGATGCAATGCCGCCGACACACCTGGAGTGTCCGCATGCTTTTGTATGGCGGCATTGCAACGAACTTCATGAAAATTGAGGTGGCATTGAACGTGTTAATACCTATCTTTGCAAAAATATTTGAAAGAGTTTTATACAACAGTTTATACTCTTATATTGAGAATATGTCT
>DWOK01000004.1:0-14590 GCA_018250995.1 Ebrietas anacreon
ACTACTATACTGCTTCACTCGACTTTCATTGCACTCACTCGTACGGCGCTAACTGGTACCGTACATTTTTTGGTCCTTCGATCACTACACTTGGTGTTTTTTGTGACCTTAAGTTGCGATAGCGAATCGGTTACCTGGCCTCCCACAAGCGGGTCTCCCCAGGATAATTGAGAAGGCGTGTATTTCGTAATAGCGGGTTGCAGAGGCACTGAGTGCAAGGACCTTCAAGTGTCAACAAAAGCTCTATCGTAAACTGCGAGGAGCAACGGACAACGCTTGGAGAAGAAGATTTAAGGAGAAACTTCTACCTGTCTTCGTGTCCTGAACCAACACCTTGGAACTACTAATCAACTATGGAACTACTAACTGAGCAAGTACAATGCTTCGAAAACATCAAAACTTTGTGCACCAACTACAAAAAAGACAGCATCAATAGAAAAACTATCGATTACTTAAACTCGCGTCTTGCAACTTTAGAGAAGCTGTGGATAAATTTTCACGAAAGAAATGAAACATTAGTGGAAACTATTGAAGATAAAGAAAAAATTAGTTATTTTACTACAAATGTCTACGGGAAAACTAAGAATCTTTATGAATCGACTAAAGCTAATATCATGGACCTATTAATTTCTCATCAGCAGCAGCAGAAGGAAAAAGAAAACCCGGAGTCAAGCGTGGATTTCGATCTATCTGGAATGTTAGAAGACGAACCTGATGAAAAGTTGCAGCAACTGGTGAGTCGTCAGAAATATAACTTTAAAGCTTTGGAAAGAGCCATGTCAAAAATTCAAGTTGAACTGATATCTGAAAAATGGGAACTAGAAGATCATCTTTCGACGCTTAAAGAAAAATGGGACCCCATTGACAAACTACACTGGGAATTAGAAGATACTCTGAAAAATTCAATTTTAAACCGTGACTACTCCGTTAAGTTTGACAACTTAGAAAAGAACTATGATACCTTGCGAAAACAACTCAATAACAAGATATGGTCCAATATTCACTACCAGAACGCAGCTCCAAGAATCGATATACCAGACTTCAGTGGGGACTATATTCACTGGATTTCGTTTAAAAATTTATTTCTGGAGACTGTACATAAAAACCCTACCATATCAAAATCTCAGAAGATGCAACACTTAAAAACAAAACTGAAGGGTGAAGCAGAACGCTTGGTACAGCACCTCACTGTAAGCGCGGAAAACTACGATTCCTGTTGGGAAATACTGTCTCACAGATATGATAATCGTCGCCTGCAGTTCACATCCTTCTTAAACGCTATGCAACAGCTACCCGTGATTCAGAATCCTAATATGTACAATCTAAAGAAACTACATGACGTCATAACTGAAAGCCTAAACGGACTCGCCAACATGGAAGTGGACGTGACAAGCTGGGGTCCAATGATTGTGCATTATATGTCACAGAAATTAGACTCTACTACTTTCAACGAGTACTCTAAAGAAATTCAAAACAGCAGAGAGCTTCCCGACTTAACAGAGTTTCTTTCATTTTTGGAAAGCAAGTTCATGGCTTATGAAACTTTAAACAATCGGCCTCATAATCTTACTAATATCTCGCCAAAACGTTCAACCACTCATACCTACAACTATAGAAAATTTCATGAACATCATAACTTGAAGAAAAAATCAACCTTATACAAAGACAATAGAGACTACTCAAAATCTTTCTTTACTGCATTTGGAAATTGCCCATTGTGTGACGGCAATCACGTTCTTATGCAATGTAAAAAATTTGTCGATATGGATATTACACAACGGAAGAATGCCGTCGCAAAATTGAAGGTCTGCAAAAATTGTTTATATCGCCACGAAAATAACGATTGTAACTCTCTAAAAACATGTAAAGAATGCAATTTAAAGCATCATACGTTATTGCATGTTTCAAGAAAGGCGTATGAACCATCTAATACAAGCAAATCTCAACCGTCGACTTCAGTGCAACAAGGTTCCCATCATATTAATACTAAGAACATGGAAGTCCTATTGACTACCGTTCAAGTAAAGGTAAAATCTAAGGATGGCACCTTCGTAACTCTAAGAGCTCTTCTTGACCAGGGTTCCCAAGTAAACCTAATAACTGAGAATGCTGCACAACTACTTCGGCTACCACGAGATAAACTTAATGCTACAGTTTCTGGAGTAGGATCTGTTTCTGGGGACTGCAAAGGACGCGTCAACCTAACTTGCAAGTCTATACATAACGACTACACTTTCTCTACTCAAGCTTTGATACTGAAGAAGCTGACAAACAACATACCTAACTGTACTTTTCCGAAAATCAACTGGCCACATCTTCAGAACTTAAAACTCGCAGATCCTGACTACAATGTCAGTAGTACGATTGATTTACTCTTCTCAGCTGATACATATGCTAAAATTATAATGGATGGGGTGCTGAAAGGAGACCAGCACTCGCCAGTCGCCCAACAGACCCAGCTAGGCTGGATTTTATGTGGTAAACTACAAACCTTTAATTGTCACGTGGCTGTTATCGACCTCGCTGATATATCGAGATACTGGGAGAATGAAGATATAACTGAAGGAACTGAAGACATAAGTAAGGACGACTACTGTGAGGACTACTATAAGAAAACTACTAAGAGAAGCTCGGATGGAAGATACATAGTAAAAATGCCCATGAAAACCAATTTTGAAGCTCAACTTGGAGAATCGAGACCATCCGCAATCTCACAATTTTTACAACTGGAAAAGCGTTTGACAAAAAATGAAAAGTTTTCAGCCATGTACAAAGATTTCATTAATGAATATTACCAACTACAACATATGAAGCCCTCTTCTCAAATTTCAACAGTCCATCAAGGACAAGAATGCTATTTGCCACATCATGGAGTCCTTCGGGAGAACGCAACTACCACCAAACTTAGAGTGGTATTTAACGCCTCTAGTAAAACTTCAAGCGGCAAAAGTTTGAACGACTTGATGGAAAAGGGACCTAACTTACAAAAGGATATTCAAAGCCTAATTTTGAAGTGGAGGTCATATAAATATGCCTTCACTGCTGATATAGAAAAGATGTACAGATGCATTTGGATATCTCGAGATCAACAACAACTTCAGAAAATTATATGGCGTTCTTCTTCAAAGGAATCATTGAAAGAATATACCTTATGCACCTTGACTTACGGCACAAAATGTGCGCCGTGGCTAGCAATGCGAACACTCAAACAGCTAGCAATCGACGACGGGTTCAAATACCCGGCCGCGGCAAATACGTTGAAAAATGAATTCTATGTCGACGACTTAATAAGCGGTTCTAATACTTTACAAGGGGCGAAAGAACTACAAAAGACATTAAATCTATTACTGAAAGGGGGAGGCTTCAATCTACGAAAATGGTCGTCTAACTATCCAGAACTACTTGAACATCTATCTGAAGATCAAATTTCAACTAATAATATTTTTGACTTTAAACAAGAAAGCACTACAAAGACTCTCGGCCTTGGTTGGAATTCGAACCTGGATGTATTCATCTTTAACTGGAACATTAAGAATACGTCGAAAAAACCGCTATCAAAACGCACCCTACTCTCTGAAATATCCCAACTCTACGATCCTTTGGGGTGGCTTTCGCCAGTGACGGTAACTGCAAAAATCATCTTTCAACGTGTGTGGGAGCTAAAACTTGGATGGGATGAACAATTGCCACTAGAAATTCAAAATGAATGGTTAAAATTGAGACAAAAAATAGCTGATTTAAAATCTGTAAAAATAAACAGATGGATCGGTGTCACTGAAGAGTTCATTGAATTGTTTGGCTTCTGCGATGCAAGCGAAAAGGCATACTCGTGTGTCGTATACACGCGCATCTTCAATGAAAACGGAGAACCGGTGTTGAATTTACTCGCCGCTAAAACAAGGGTTGCCCCTCTTGCAAAAAAGGTTACTCTTCCACGTTTGGAATTATGTGGAGCTCTATTATTGTCGCAACTAATGGAAAAGGCAAGACTATCATTGACAGATCATAACATAAAGATGTGGGCTTGGAGCGACTCAAAGGTGGTTTTGGCGTGGCTGCAGGGAGAAGAAACTAAATGGGAAAGATATGTTGAGAACAGAGTGAAGAAAATAAAGAGAGTAATCCCGCCTGAACATTGGTCTTATATCGAATCGAAAAGTAATCCTGCAGACTGCGCAACGAGAGGAGTGGATCCGAAAAATTTACTAAATTTCAATGAATGGTGGAATGGCCCAGTAATGCTGAAAACTTTTAAGGGAACTTACAATGAAGGAACTATAAAATGCTTATTGACAAGTAACGTCGATCAAAAGGTGAAAGTGACAACCCTGGAACAAAATAATTATAACTTCATTGTCGACTTGACAAATAAATGTAGTTCACTGACACACTTAAAGCGCATCGTAGCTTGGATTACGCGATTTATCAAAAACATTAGATACAAATCAACATCTGTGAAGCCTGATTCAGCTTGTTACAAAACAGCTTTAGGTACTTACCTGACTACAAGCGAGCTAATCGCGGCGAACAAATTGATTGTACGTTTTATACAAAAGAAGGAGCTTGAGACAGAATACAATTCACTGACTAAAAGACAATCTCTGAATACTAAGAGTCCTATCTATAAACTGTATCCTTATCTAGATGAAGATGGAATCATACGAGTTGGGGGTCGCCTAAATAAAACAAACTTACCTTCAGGCATGAAAAACCCGATCATAATACCACGACAGGGAAAATTCACGCAGCTGATAATTGAGGAGGCCCATTCTACGACTCTTCACGGCGGAGCACGACTTACACTCGCTTTCATTCGCCAGCGATACTGGATTATAGGAGGTAATCGAGCCGTAAAGACACAACTACGTCGGTGTATACGTTGCCTGCGTTTTAAAGCAACAAATAACTACCAACTCATGGCAGATCTACCACCTCATCGAGCGGTACCTTCTCGACCCTTTACTCATACAGGGGTGGATTTCACTGGTCACGTGGACGTGAAGCTGAACAAAGGAAGAGGAGTCAAAACTTGCAAAGGATACATTGCCATTTTCGTGTGTATGGCTACTAAGGCCGTGCATATTGAACTTGTATCGGACTTGAGCACTGAAACTTTCATCGCCGCTTTCCAGAGAATGTGTGCTCGGCGGGGAACACCAAAACACATGTATTCTGATTGTGGTACCAATTTTATCGGAGCTTCTAAGGCACTGAAGAAGGAATTTAAATTATTTAAAACCGAACTGTCTCCGGAGTTCTTCGACGAGATTGGCAAAATGGAAATTGAATGGCACTTCAATGCCCCGGCATGGCCTAGCGCTGGCGGGCTTTGGGAAGCTGCGGTACGTTCAATGAAGCACCATCTACATCGAATTTTGGGAGAACAAAAACTTACTTACGAGGAGTTCACGACACTACTAACCAAAATAGAAGCTTGCATGAACTCCAGACCTTTGTGCCCGCTCACCGAGGATCCCGAGGAATTCTACAGCTATTTGACCCCTGGTCACTTTTTAACTGGAAGCCCTACGTTGACTTTGCCACTATCAGACTATGAACATGAGCGAAACTTAAATTTACGTCAAAGGTGGCAATTAACGGAACATATGATGCAAAGGTTCTGGAAATTATGGTCTAGTGACTATATAACTCAACTTCAAGCTAGAAGTAAATGGCAAAAACCAACCAAAAACATGGCCATTGGCGATATTGTCTTGGTGAAAGAAAATAACCTACCGCCAGGGAAATGGGCGATGGGAAGAGTAATCGACGTGCACCCGGGAGAAGATGGTCATGTTAGAGTTACGACGGTCAAAACTCAATCTGGCGTAATTAAGAGACCAATAGTAAAATTAGCAAAACTGCTACCATTGGAATCTGAAGATACTCATAACGAAACTGAGCCCTGAAATACCTCTGGTAGATGCATTCCAGTCAAGAAGAAAAATATCTTCACTACGTTTATTCTTTCTTATCAATTATATTTATTTACATTGATATCGCAATCATACTGCGGTACTACTGACGTCACTCGAAGTACGACACCGAACGCTCACATTACAAACCTCGGTCGGGAACGCCCTGTCTACTACGACACAATGGGTAAAATACAAATCCATTCACGATGAATGAATCTTACTTACCTACTATAATTTAACTACGTATTGGCAATCTACTCAAGATCTCGGAATTTTTTTTGGAAGATCTGAAGTTACTATGTGAAAAGCTGGACCCAAGATATTGTGAAAATACCATACAACAATTACTTCATGAAATGGAACTTTTGAATTACCGTAATAATATGTTACTGGACCCTCACAAACATTTACCTAATCGTAAAAAACGCGGTCTGATTGACGGGGTTGGCTACATTGCGAACAGTTTATTTGGAATTTTGGACCAAAAGTTTGCAGAAAAATATCATCAAGACATTCAAGCTATTCAGAATAATGAAAAATATCTGTTAGAACTCCTGAAAAACCAAACTAGCATCGTGGAAATTGAAAATGACGTCATGAGAAGAAACGATGAAAATATTCGATACCAATTTAGTCTGATGAACAAGTTTATGAACGAGACAGGCATGAGATTAGCCAGACTGGAGTCAAACATTGGATCTGTCATGTCTACAAATTACTTCAATTCTGTGTCCCTGACAGCGCACTTACTTCTATTAAACTTGAGGAACATTCAAGATATGTTATTTAATGCTCTCTTCGATGTTTACAAAGGTCATATTGATCTACATCTGCTCACTCCAGCCAATTTAATGAAACAGCTGAATGAGATATCGGGGAAACTGCCGAAAACGTTAACCTTTCCTGTGGAAAATATTCAAGGACAAATAAAAGAATTATACAAACTTCTCTACGTAAAGGCTCGAGTTACTACCAACTATTTTATGTTCGAAATACATATACCTTTGACCAGCGATGAAGAGTTTACTCTTTATCGGGCCATCCCATTGCCTCTGAAAACAAAACAAGAGTCATTCGATACCTATGTATACATTTCTTTCAAATACATCGCCGTCAACTTAAGAAAGAACACTTTCGTTAGTTTGGATGAAGATCGAATGAAACAATGTATTCAAAGAAGCAAAGACAACTTTGTGTGCAGCCTAAATTTACCCATTAGAAATTTAGAAAGTATGGAAGCGCCCTGTGAAGCCAAATTCTTAAGTCATGGAACAACAGCACCGTGTTATATGAAGAAAAAGAAGTGTGAAGAAGCGTGGATAGAGTTACACTCCACGAATTCTTGGCTGGCGGTGTGTTGCGACTCATGTGCACTACGTATCATCTGCGCGGGGGACGTCGCATCTTACCAGCTCAACATGTCCACGCTCATTACTTTAAATGAAGGATGTATGATGCAGACAAAAGAATTAAGTATCTACGCTCATAATTTATACCACAGCGACTCGACTCTACATTTAAACCTAGCAAGGATACCTAAACTAGAGGAATCTATTAACTACATGGTTAATTCTCAACGCACACCGCAACTTCGTCTGCGACCTGAGGAGGAAAGCTTAAGAAATGCCGAAAAACTGCTGCAACAACAAAGAAACAACGAATTTCTACTTCCAGCAACGATAACTGGACATGATATTCACCAATACTCTCTTTGCTACGGTCTGGTTGCAGTCGTTATTATAGCAGTGCTGATTTGGGTCTCTAAAAAACGAGGCTGGTGTATTAAGAGACATTTTGCACAATCGGAATCTGGAAACCATGAGAGTTTAGAGCTACAAAACTCTGGCCCTACTAAAAGAAAGCTTCGTAAGTCACCTTCGGTAACTACGAATCTGCGTAACGACGTGCCACTAGCGACGGTGGAGCAGCGTGGACCGCCGCAGCCCCTACCTCGGCGTGAACAAGAAGACGACGTTGTTTATCATTTTAATTAATATTTAAATTCTTTTTACTCTTATTATTCTTTTTACTTATTGTATTCAATCATTTTTTTGTGGTTTTAACTGTTTAATTTTTTACTTTTATTTTAATGTTTTTTTCCCTCTTTTGGGGTTAGAAATATGTACGGTTACGTACATTGCTTACTATGTGTTTATATTTAGTGCAAAACTATCGCCGCGCGAGACGGACGCGCTAATAAACAACTACTACTACTGCTTCACTCGACTTTCATTGCACTCACTCGTACGGCGCTAACTGGTACCGTAAAATAAATATTAGTAAGTTGCAAATATTTATATACACAAGGTTTTTGGACGCTTTTAGGAAGGTTAGGACAATCGATTGAAACAAATTATTTTTGGTCAAGATAATATTTTTATTTATATAAAAACATTGTCATTTTTATAATTTTCATTGCGGCGTAACTTACACATAGTTTCAGGACAACGGTTAAACATTTTCTACGTTTCTCAAACTTAATATATTTCTTTTCTAACTATACCCAGTCGTGATAAAGTGTAACTTCTTTCGCAAATTTCTACAAATGGCTCATATTTTAAGATATTATTAATATCTTAGGGTTCATTCCGCATCATGTATTTTTAAATGAACGTGAAGATTGCGTCGTCATTTCCATTTGATATTTATGGTTAAGTTTGACTTTTTATGTATATTGTTGGCTTGTATCATGACTCATTTAATTTCCTAGCCCCATTTCACGAATCACGGTTCTTCCTACAAAATTATATCCCTCATTACACCTTGCTCTGTATTTTCGCCACAGAACGTAAACTGTGGTCATTCTTGAACTGTTACTACCCACAGCTCTACAACAGAAAAAAAAATAACTTAAATCGGTTTGTTACTTCAAATGTGAAACATAAGACAGATTAATTACGTTCGCATATATAAGGAATTGTTTTGCAACTTCCCTTATGCATTTACAACAACATCAACTCCATGTCTATTGGAGTATCTCGCAGTTGTGTGACATTATAAAAAAAATTTAAAAGCCTTAGACCGTTTAAAATTTTTTCGTAGTTTGATAAGGTCGCCGGAGAAGATGTCTGAGACCAGTGTACCTGACCACTGTGTTGTAATCAGGGGGGCCTGTCTTCCGGACATGAATATTAGGTATTCGTTTTAGTCCTTCAGATTTATCGTTGATTACAAAATGGTCAAATTCAAATCTTTGGTAAATTAGGGCCTTTTTTTTTTTCGAGGGGGAAATCTTCTTAAAGATACCCAACATCTTTGGGGGAGATATTGGGGTATGTAGGATTTTTACCTACTAAAACCCCCTCGGTAACCTTCCAGCGCATCAAGACTGGGCCTGGGATCTCCTATAGAACACACCAGTACCATCTTTGCGCAAAATGCTCGCATGATGCGAGCCCGTCATCGTGCTATTGCACTCAGCAGCGTGCGGCAACAACACACTACTTTACAAAAATCCAGTCAAATATAGTCAGAGCCCCCACTCTGACTGTTATGGTCTCACTAAGGTTGTTCTTCATCACGGCAAACTCGAGAAGAAGCCAATCTCTCCCGAACTCGTTCAGCAGCCTCTTTCTTTTTCATTACGTCCTCGGAAAAAGTAACTACCGCCTTCCAAGCCGCCTTCTCCGCCAGCATCTTGGCAATTATTGCTGACAGAGTTAAATTGTCTCCGATCTGGTCTCTCAACACATCACGCTCTGTGCTCCATGCAGAACATACTTCCAAAGTATGTTGAGCATCGTCCCGTTCCCCTCCACAGTGGTAGCATTGCGGCGTTGCTTCCCGCCTGATTCTACACAAATACTCACTAAAGCAACCATGTGCAGTGAGTATTTGTGTTAATCTAAACGTAAGGCTCCCTTCTCTTCTGTTCATCCACGCCTCAAAATTTGGTAAAATCGCGCCTACAGTTCTATGGTTGCGCACCTCTTCCAGACGTGTGCGCCATTCCGTCAGAGCTTGTTGATGGGCCTGCTTGCGTAATAGTCTGAACTCTTTGACTGCCTCGATACCATCCATTTGAAGGTAGACCCGACTTTGTAAGTATATTTTAGCGTCCATGTCCGCCAAAATATCGAGCGGCGGAAAACGAGCAAGTATCGTCGCCGCATCAAAGGAAATCGTGCGATATCCTCTTGCCACCCTGATGGCCATCCGTCGTTGAACTGCATAAATCTTAGCTCTACAACGACGGATTTTCATTCTCTCAGACCATATCGGTGCACCATAGAGGGTTATTGATCGCACGATTCCCGCATAGAGGCGACGAACTCCTTCTTGAGGCCCTCCAAGGTTCGGCAAAAGTCGATGCAATGCCCCCGCCACTTTTTGTATTTTGCTGACTAGCCGTTCAAAGTGCTCCTCGAAACTCCAACGACTATCCAAAATAATACCTAGGTATTTCAGGTGGCGACCTACCTGGATGTCAACATTCCCCACACTAATAGATAAACTGGGTGGTTCTAATCTTCTAGGAAGTCTATGAAACCATAACCCTACAGTTTTACTGGGCGCCACCTTAAGGCCCAGATCACTGATTTTGGTTAAGACACGTGCTACCCCAAGTTCAGCTAGCCTCGCCACGCTCTCAAATGAGTTTTCTACAGCAACTACCATAGTATCATCAGCGTAGCACACAATACTCACACCTACGGGAAGTTCTACCCGTAAGACTGCATCGTACGCCAAATTCCACAAGAGAGGTCCTAAAACCGACCCTTGAGGAACTCCGCACCTTAACTCTCTGCGATGAACTTCCCCATCCCGACCCATATACTGGATTGATCTTTCAGAGAGATAGGAGCGAATGACGTTACGCAGGTATGGAGGAATGTCGTGATAAATCAATGCGTCATCAATGGCCCTCCAAGATAAAGAGTTGAAGGCATTGACGATGTCTAGACTCACCGCCAATGCCATTTTACCCCCACGGACAGCAAGCTCTGATAAGGACCGAACGCGAAGTATAGCATCTAGAGTTGATCTTCCCTGACGGAAACCAAACTGACTATCAGATAAGTCAGGGCCTACACGTGCTAAGTGCTGATTGAGACGACTAGCTATCACACGTTCGAAAAGCTTCCCAATCTCATCTAGTAAGCATATAGGTCGGTATGCAGAAGGAGAATCGGGAGCCCTACCTTCCTTTTTCAAAAGAACTAATTTTGCTTCCTTCCAACCTGACGGAAAGACACCAAAACGAAGACAGCTATTCATTAGCCGCCTAAGATTGCCTTCCAAGGCTGGCATAGATACTACCCACACCTTACCCGGTATACCATCTGGACCTGGGGCGGTATTGCGGGCTGCGAGACGCTGCAGGGCCTGTTTCAGCTCTACTTCAGTCACCTCTAACTCCTCACACCATACATTAGGATAAGTCGTTAAGGCCACTACCTGACTATCTGGAACCTTAGGGAATAAATAATCAATCACCCTATGAACTAATTGAGGATCTAATGTCTCCGTTAATGGAGGTACCCATGGTCTGAGTTTGCCCAGTACTAATTTGTACGGACGTCCCCATGGATCATTATCCAGATCCCCTATTAGCTCATTCCAGCATCGATTTTTGGCATCAGATATTGCTTGTTGAAGAGTTTTAGTGGCATCCCGATAAGCCACATAAGCTCTATCAATTACCTCCTGCGTAAGTTGCTTTCTTCTTCGAGCCCTTGTAAACTGACGTCTTAACCTTAAGCAGGAATCTCTTAGCTTTGCGATGTCCTCAGACCACCAGTATACCTCTCTTCTTTTAAAGGCTCGAGATAAGGGCATCGATACATCGCATATGGAAGTCATCACTTTTCTAAACCAGACTGCCTCACTCTCGGGATCTGGAAAGGTCTGGCTTTCCGCCCAAAAAGCAGCATTGATAGCAGCAATCAATAGGTCCCTATCCAATTTTTTGATACACCACCGTCGAGTGTGAACAACTTGTTGTCGTGTGCACTGGCGTCGCAATGTTACTAGAAAAAGTATGTAACGATGGTCAGATAAAGTGACCATCTCTTCAGCAACTCTCCATCCCGATACCATGCGTGATGCAGAAGGAGTCGCCCAAGTTAGATCTACGATCGACTCCCCCTGCCACCGGACACAGGTACTTACGGATCCCGAATTAAGTAGTTGCAGATCCATTCCTGCGGCCCATGCTTGAATAATCATACCTCTTTTGTTACCTTTAGTGTCACCCCATGCCTTACAACGAGCATTAAAATCCCCCAGGACTATAACCGGGCGCGGGAAACACCTGCGGGTAAAAATAGCAAGTCTATCCAAATATGCTTCATAGGCAACGAGGCCACAATTAGGAGATATGTAGCAGCCCACAAAAGCTATAGGTCCACATTCAACTGCAACATAACCCGACCCTCTGTCAATAAGAGAACATGAAGGATACCCTTCTCCACCCCAGTATATAGCAACAGAGCCATCGATATCCCCAAACCATCGAGGATGTTTCGGTACATCGTATGGTTCTGCTACCACTGCCACGGCAATCGAACGTTCTGCAAGAGACTGCAAAAACAAGGCTTGAGCCCCGCGGCAGTGGTTCAGATTGCCCTGGAGGACCCAAAATCCTGAGAATTTTGAGTCTCCATTGCTTCTTCGGTATGGGCTTGCCTTTCCGAATTAATTTGCACTACAGCCTGACCCGAAATAGGCGATGTCTGAAGACTGCTATTCGACCCGTTTTTTTTAGGAAGAGTACACTTTTTACCGCCCATTCTGTGATCCGAAGGTAAACCAGCGTCTGCACATACCGGACATTTAGGTGACTTAGCTAAACATTCCTTCATTTTATGACCGTTTTCACCGCAGATATAACATCGAGAACTTCTGTCCACAGAGCTTTGGCATTGCAAGCGAACATGCCCAAACTCCAAACATCTGAAACACTGCAACTTTCGTGCTGCCAGAACTTGGATTCTTGCTCTGACCCACCCCACACGTATGAATTTTTCACTGGCAAGTTTATTTACTGCAACAAGTGGACAGCGAGCCCATACCATGCCAAGTGTTGTAGGATTAAAACGAATATCGCCAACCTTTATGTCTTCTAAGGAACATCCAGTAGTCTCCGCAATGGCCGCCATAACCTCCTGACGAGTAACGGATTCATCCAAATCCATAATTCTTATCTCTCCAGTTTTAATGGGTCGAGCAATTTTTACGCCCATGTGACCAATTGCCGTTCGTAATCGATCTGCTAAAACGTCCGCCTGATGATTACTTTCCGCTCCAGGAATTTCTAAAAGAAGCCCTCCAGTTATTGCCCGCTTCGGTCGAATATCAGCAATACCGCATTCCGATAAATTAATTCGCTCTTTTGCTGCTGTCATCACCTCAGCATAACTCACCGCAGAATCTTGTGGCACAGTTATTGTAACCGCCGAAGTTTTAGGAGGTTTCGGTAACCTTACAACCTTTTTGTTTCTCCCTTGGGAATTCGAAGAAGGTTGGGAAGGTTGGGAGGCAATTCCCAAACGATCCTCTGGTTGCCCCGTCAATGGTACCGCTGATTTTGGAGCCGAACTCTTCTTCTGTGTTGGTACAGATTTAGATTTCCCTTTCCTTACCACTGATGTCCATGAAGAACATCCCGGTTGTTCCAGATTCGACTCACGCTGTGTATCCGTTTCGATCTCAGGCGCAACCGTAAGATTGGGCTGCGTTGTCTTGTTCCTTCCAGGTGTATTTTTTACTCCGTCAATTTTCTCTCTTGCCTTTGGTAATTGAATGGGCGAAACTGGAATTTTATCCGTGTGATTGCCTCGTCTGCCCAAAGATGGCCTTGTGATCCTATCTGGGAATATTTCTGCTAAGAAATCTGCTCGAAAGTCTGCCCTAAAGTCTTGTAATTTACGGTCCATCACTGCAATAATTTTTTGCACTATTGGTTCATAGTCCGACGTAGATTGACTCACAAGATTCCTATCATCATTTTGAGCTGCTACCGAATTTCCCCGTCTTAAGCTTACAACCTCTTCAGTTAAAGCAGCTAACCTTGACTCCAAAGTAGCAAGTTGGCAACGTAACTCGCCATTCTCCCTCTCTAATTTCTCCAAATCTGAAACAGCTGAACGCTGTAAAATTTCAGAAACTCCTGCCTGTACCATATGCGCTGCGTTACGCAAGCTACTTGCAAATTCACCTCTTAAATTTTTTGAGTTGTCAACTACATATTCTACCGTCCTTATGCTTTGTAAAATGCAAGTGTTAATTTCCGCTGGAGTTTGACTTTTAAACCGCTCCTGAAAGTCTTCAACCGTTTGCAAGATTATTTTTGGCCGCGTGGCTGACTGAGCCACCGACGGAGGCTCAAGCCCCTCCGTTCTTAATCTCCTCTTCGCCGCTAACGCCGTCTTTGCGGAGTTCTTCCTCTTTCGCGATGACGTTGATCCAGATGCTCCTGAAGCAACAGAATAAATTGAGCAATCGGAAAAATCTGCATCGCTTTCCAGTATTTGAATATGCGGTGTAATGCCCGCTCCTCTCTCATTAGAATCATTTGTTCTATCCATGTCTTCGTCCTCTGCTTTCTTTTTATTTTTTAAATTTGAGTTCTCCATTTTAATTCCCACGAGTATAGGGTAAATTACACGTCCATCCGAGCAGGGACCCCTATGCCTGGATAAGCCTATGCGTAACCCGCTGCGTGTCCTTTG
>DWOK01000005.1:0-12605 GCA_018250995.1 Ebrietas anacreon
ACTTCTTTTTGCAACGAAAGTTGTTTACATATTTTTGCAATTGTAAAAGTGTATACATGTTATTGCTCGTGACTGTATGTACATATTATCGTTTATATTTATAAAGTTGAGGATGGAAGACGCATTTAGAAGTTAATATATTAATTGCATCTTATCAATGATTGATTAAATTTAAGTTAAAGCTCCTGAATAACTCAATAGAGATCAAGTAGTGATACTCAAAACCACTTTAGCAGAACAGCAAATTTACCCAAAATGTTCCTGAAAAATAACTTGTTGACAAATTTTCATTTCAAAACATTTTCTATGTAAAAAACGGCTGCCAACAAGAAGACAAGTCTCTTGAGTATAACTCCGAATAAAAATACGATGAAAAAATAGATTCGCAAGTTCAGCGGGAATCGGGTAAGAAATATAACGGGAGTGAATAGAATTATATCGCGATACTTAAAGAAGGGACTCCGTCAAATTGCCGCAGTGTAAGCGATTTAGAAGCCAATAAAAGACTTGGTCGCTGTAATAATTTAGATAGAAATTAATTTCAACAGCTTTATGATTCTGATAAAAGACAGTCATTGGCTTAGGATGGAGCGCTGGATGGACCATGTCGATAAGACCATGGACAGCATTGTCAGGGAAGTGGACTCGGCTGAGGCGTTTGAGAAAGAGAAGACGATATTCCAGGTATGTTTGTTGAAGTGGGATGATCTTGATAGCTGTTAAAATAAGATGTTTTTTTTTTACATAAAAGTTACGATGATAAACTTTCTTCTTACTCATGTTAAAATTTAGAAATAGCACCAGATTAATTTACAATTCAATTTTGTTTGGGATAGGATAGGTACGATTATCCAAAGAACACAATCTTCAAATAATAACATCAGATGGCCTAACAAGGTGGAATGATACTCTCCTTAAGACTGTTCCGTTAAAATAAGATTAATAAAAAAATTAAAGTAACTTTTATTATAAGTGAAAACAAAAAATTGGTTTTATGTGTTCATTTGTAATTGGTCGTTAATTTAATTTATGTTTATGCTTACCTTGGGAACAGCTAAGGGAACTTATGGTAAATATTATTAGGACAAACTTACTTTTTATTTCATCTTCAAATTCTTTATAAAAAAGTAAAATTATTATTTTTTCTTTTCTTATGTTAATTACTAGCGATTTCGACATGCTTTAATATGTAGTATTAATTTTTGGTTTACTATGATTTACTCAATTTTAGAACATCTGTCGAGAAGCCGATAAGAAACGGGAAGACATGAAGTGGCTCGTTCAAACTCTAGACATGCTCTCCAACCACTGCTCTGACACAGAAGCGCAGGAGGAACAGGTCAAACTAGAGAATCTGATTGCCAGATACAAGAATCTAATACCCACTATCGAAATCACAATGATTAAGACAGAAACCTACACGCGGTGTTACACATACCGACGTGAAGTCCATGAAGTGATCTGCGTCCTTGAAAGCGCAAAACAACAGGCCAAAGTTGAGCCCGAACCCCAATCCTTACAACACGTTGAACAGTTAGTGCTAGAACAACAAGCTGCTGTACAGAAGCTCGACCGCCACCGACCTTCCGTCATGTCCATGCTTCAAAGAGGCAAAGAACTTATTCGAGATGCCAACGCTCCAGCCTTCGTTCGTGAAGACGTTAGAAACTTAGAGACCGGCTGGACTACAGCTTATGACACTAACACGGAACGACTTCACAAACTCCGTGACACGCAAAAAGTGTGGTCAAACTACGAGTACCAGAAGGAAGACTTGTTGTCGAACATTGACAAATTTGAAAGTTATGTCGCGCATCCCGGCTTGGAGCTCGGTGTAACTAACATCGCCCGGGAACTCCAAGAAACCAAGGCTATTAACGTGGAACTGGAGAAAGCCAAGGCGGAAAGATTGCCTCAACTGCAACAAGCTTACGCTGAACTGCAGTCACTTACAGCGAACAAACCTAAGCCCGTCATCGAGAAGGACTTGGAGACCATTGAACGCAAACTCGGTAGAGTTCAAGATGAAGTGCAACACAAAGTGGAACATTTAGAAAAGTTCAACGAGGAATGGGTTAAGATTGAACATAAGTTGGAACACGTACGAGAATGGATAAAGAAGGAAAGTCCTGCTCTAATATCACAGATACAATCAGAAAATATTACACCGGAAGAACGAGTACAGAAATCACAGTCATTACAAAAAGTTATATCTGAAAAACTAGAAATCATTCGAGGTGTAGCAGACCAGGGCAGTAAGCTAGCAGTAGAGCACCGTGTACATGATGCAAACAGACTCAAGGGAGAAATTGCACTTCTAGAAAAAATGATGGCGGATCTGAAACGGTCAACAGAGCACCAAACTAAAGTAGTCGAACATGATTTAGCCAGCTGGCAGAAGTACCAGAAAGGCGTTGCCGAGATAAAACCATGGATTGAAGAAGCTGAGATTAAACTAGGCAACATCCCTAAACCCACAACCTTACCTGAAGCACAACAATTACAACAACAATCTAGAGCTCTGATTGCTGACTGTGACAAGCAATTGATGAACTTACAAATTCTATCTAGCGTAAGTCACCAGCTTTCTGGTAAAACTAGTGCTCCGGACGAAGTCGACGCTATACATTCCAGATGGGCTGTAGTACATGACTTAGCAGATCAGTGGAACAATAAATTAGACAAATTAGTTTCAAACTGGGATAATTTTGAACGTGAAGCACAAAAATTGGAAACTTGGATTGAAAGTGGAGAAAAACTTCTTAGTAGTAGAGTAGTTAATGTCGAGACTCCGCAAGTTGAAAAGTTAGATAGAGGACTCGACAGAGTAAAATCGTTTGGAAACGAAATTTCGCAACAGCAAGCGAAGATCATCAGTTTATCACAAACTTGTGACAACATCTGCCATAGCATTCAGCCCGAAGGTGCTGCTTTATTGAAGAACAAAGTGACAGAGATTAAACAAAGGACTAATGCCCTTGCGGAAACTGTTCGAAATAGAGTAAATGAATTATCGGACAAAATTATTGTGAAGCAAGAGTTCTTGACAAAATTACATACCTTCGATAACTGGATTACGGATTTCAGAAGAAAAACTGAAAGTTATGACCAAATCTCTGCTGACAAAGTAGAGCCAACTTTGCAGTCCATGCACGTTTTGTTACAAGAACACGCAGAAAAAGCTCCAGAATTCGCAGACATTTACAATGAAGTTAAAAATATGGCCCTAGCTTCCCACCCTGATGAGGTACGTTCACTAAGCGACACCTATTCAAATATAGCTGAGCATTATCAGACCATTGAGTCAAATATACAGCAAAACAAAAATGTACTTCAGAAATGGTCTGATCTTCTTAATTGGTATGAGGACAACAAGCAGCAACTTGGTCACGTGCAATATCAGATCGAGGGTCCTAAGCTAACTCCAGAAAGTTATGAAGTACTTAGACAAGAATTAGTTAACATTATTACAAAAATACCTGAATGGAAAAGTAATGTCGTTCTACTGGATGGACCGTCACGTGTAAAAGTGACAGATTCAAATACTGGCAGAATGATTTCACCAATGAGCCTAGTGAAGGAAATTGAAATGAAAGCTGATACTTTATTGAACCAAGTTATATCCAAGAGGGATTTAGTTCAAAAAGTTGGTGCTAGATGGGACAAATTTAATATCCAACATAAAGCCTTGGCTGACGTATTACACACAGTTCAATCAGCACTAAACGACATGGCACAGAAACCAGTACCTTTAACGGAAGGTACAATACAGGATATGACTGAGAAGCTGGACAGCTTAGACGCAGAACTTAAAGAAAAACAATCAGTTAGGAAAGAGCTGAGAGAAGAAGGATTACATTTAATGAGAGAAGATCAACCAAACATGGGAACAATTCAGAATGCTCTTTCCGCTGCCGACAACAGTTGGGATCAAGTCGTTAATTGCGTCCGAGATACAAAGAACAAATATATCTTGTTGTCGTCTACGTTACAAGAATTGAAGAACTTTTCGGTTGCTTTTGATCGAGAAATGGCTAGAGCTGAACAGTTATACAACGAATGCAAAGACGCTCCTAATGACTACGTACAAACGGCAGAATCTTTGGAAAAGGCCAAAAAGAGTTACGAGATTCTAAAGCGATCTAAAGGACTGTTAGACCAAATGGACGTCATCAAGCAATCCGTTTTAAAACAAGCATCAACTTTGGGTGGTTTTGATACATCTCCTTTGGAAGAATCTTTCTTAAACTCACAGACACACTGGGAACGAGTAAATGATGCCATTATTAAAAGAATTCAAGATTTAGAGTCACAACTTATTGTTTGGCGACAGATCGATGATGCCAAGAATCAAGTGATTACATGGTTAAGCGAAACTGGGCAGAATTTGGCTAACGCTTGCGATAACTTGGAGATAAGGTTCGGTCAAAACCATCTTACCAAGTACAGAGAAGAGTTGCCGCTATATCAAGGTCTCAGAAATAGCATTAAGGCTAAATGTGAACAAATTACGAATCTTAATAAAAATATCCCAGCGGGGCAGGTAAATTCTATAATTGATTATTTAGATAACGAGTTTGCAGCCTTGAAATCTTTAGCAGACAATTTAGATAGTGCTGTATCTTCCTTAGAGACGAAAGAAAATAAGCTTAAAGATAGCATCAAACGTCTTTCTGATAATGTAAGTAAAATACGAGATGATATAATAAAATGTGATGATATGTCAGGTGATAATGCTAAAATTTTGGATCGTCTAAAGAAATGTCAACTATGTAAGACTGAGCTGCAAAACCTAAGCGACGAGATCGATAATCTAACACAAAATGTATCAGAAATGAACGCTAACTATCCAGGTTTTTATGAATCTTTAGTACCAAAAGAACTAAGCACGTTACAGAAGAGATTCGAAAGTGTGTTAATACATGCTAATAAAACTGAAACAACTCTTTTAACGTTCCTCCAAAAACTATTTACCGACAAATTAAACATGTTCAATAGAAATTTGAAGATGTTGGATGATAAGACAAGATGGTGTGTGCCTGATGTAACCAGTGACAAGTATAATTTGGAAGTAAAGAATGCTGCACTTGCTGACGTAGAAAGTGGAATTGCTGATTGTAACAAGAAAGTTGTGGAGTTAAAGGAAGCTTGTGAGATTCTACGTGCTGTCGCAGAACCAGCTTCTGCTCAAGAAGCAGCTGTACAAACAGAAAAAGCACAGAAAAATCTGGAAGTCCTTAAGGCAAACTATGAAGAAATCAAAAACAGATTGCTAGACAACATTAAGGCTTGGCAAGATTACGAAATTTTACTTGAGAATGTTTCTGAGTGGCTGAAAGATAAAGAAAACAAAGTTAGACAAGAAGCGGTAAGTCTTCATGAATTAAAAGACATCGATAACAAAATAGCACAAATAGATAATTTGAACAGAGAAATTAAGGAATATAACGGTGAAATTAAGCGACTAAGTGATATTGGAGACAATATTTTGTCTCGTAATCCAGATTCAAGAGTTTTGCAATACATAAATCACTTAGTAACTCGATACCAAACCGTTGAGAAATTTATGGATAGTCATTTGAAGAGACTGAGAGAATTAAAGGACAATAAAGGGAAGTATGACAAAACAATTACTGAATTTAAAAATTGGCTACAAGATGCCAATGCAAAGATTACTGACTTAGCCGCTATGAGTAAGCACGCCAAGCCGTCTGCTGCTGACTTAGAACAAGTAAAACGATTAAATGAAAATAAAGAATTGGGCCAACGTTTGCTTAACAATGCAGTAGAATCAGGAGAATCTCTATTCAGCGGTATAACTCCAGAAGGGCGTGAACAAATCAGAAACGAACTACGTACTTTAAGAGATGCTTTTGAAGATTCAGTTGACTCACTGAACAATGTTATTAAG
This sequence comes from Ebrietas anacreon, assembly GCA_018250995.1. Taxonomy (NCBI): domain Eukaryota; kingdom Metazoa; phylum Arthropoda; class Insecta; order Lepidoptera; family Hesperiidae; genus Ebrietas; species Ebrietas anacreon. The sequence continues at coordinate 5,912 of DWOK01000005.1, forward strand.
GATATTGAGACAACAATTAACAAAAGATCATCTTTCGATGATACCTTTAACCAAGTTCAAAAATGGATTACTGATAAGGAAAAAGAACTCGGGGAGTTTAAATTGTGTCCAACTTTACCAGAGAAGAAAGCTCAACTTCACGCAAACAAAATTTTGCACCAAGAAGTACAGCTGCATCAGTCTATGCTCTCTCAGCTAACTGAAAAAATTAAATTAATGCCTGATGAAGAAGCGGAAAAAAGCCTTTCTAAAATTATTGAAAGGCACACAAATATGGCAAAGGAGCTTGAGAAAAGAATTGCAACATGTGAAGCTCACGTAACTGATCATGAGAGATACGTACAAATGTTTGAAGAAACTCGTGATCGTCTTAACCACATCGTAGCCGAAAATAGTATGTTGAACTATGGAGTAGTTACACAAAAGGATGATGTCGATTCTAAGATTACGGCTATTGAAAAAGTAACATCGAAGACAAAGGATGTTGATAAGGTACTTGGAGATTTGAAAACACAATTACACACAGTTTTAGAAACAACGAGTTCTAATGGTCATCCTGTTCTGATTAGTGAATTTGAACAGCTAAAGGGAACCTGGGAGCAATTCTCAAAGCAATGTCAAGAGAGTGACAAAAAATTAAAGGATATGTTAAAACAATGGAATGAGAGCCAGAAGACACTAGATGAGCTGGAAGAATGGTTGAAAGTAAAAGAGAATCAGTTAAGAGATCAAAGCCTCAAGAGTACTCTTGAAGCTAAAATTGCTCACTTACAAAAGGTCAAAGAAATCCAAACTGAATTAGCATCAAGAAACGCAGAGTTTACCGCTCTTGGTGACACTAAACAGAATGTTACAGGTGAATCAGATCTGACATTTAAAACGTCGAAATTGGCGACCAGATATCACACTTTAAATAATCTTGTTAATGAAATCATATCCAAATACGAGGTATTCGTTTCGGAACACCAAGCCTTTGAAAATGAGTACAGTGACATGGAAAGCTGGCTGATGAGCATGCTTGGTGAACTACAAGACTTAAACGAGATTGTTGGTGACTACGCTGTCTTACAAGAGAAACAGAACAAGGCTAAGGAATTGTATGAAATTAGGAATAAGAAGACTCCAGTGTTTGAGGAATTCTTGAGTTTAGGTGAAAAACTTTATGCGCATACAAGTCCAGATGGTAGGGAGGTGATTAGACAGAAAATCCGTAAAATAAGAACGTTGTGGGATAGTTTTGGTGACAGTTTCCAAGAAACCGTAAACAAATTAGATCAATGTCTGTTGCAATTCTCGGACTTCTCGTTGGCGCAAGAACAACTCACTAAATGGCTTAAAGATGTCGAGAGAGCCATGCAACGACATACAGAATTAAAGGCCTCCCTAGAAGAGAAAAAAGCGCAGTTACAAAATCACAAAATAATGCATCAAGAGATAATGACGCATCAGCAGCTTGTAGAGTCGGTTTGTGACAAGGCTCAACAATTAGTCGATCAGACTCACGATGCTTCTTTGAATGTTTATTTACAATCTATAAAACAATTATTCCAAAATATTGTGACGAAATCTCAAAATCTGCAAGAAAATTTGGAAGAATGCGTTAAACGACATGAGGACCTCGTACGTTTGATTCAGCAATACAAAGAGTGGCTGGGATCACAATCTGAGAAACTTTTGGACATAGAAAATGCCACTGGAGAGAAACCAGAGATTGTAAGAAAACTGCAATCTGCAATCGCCATGAAAGATATTGAAAAAATAGGTTCTGCTAAATTAGACGAAATTCGTGCTATTTTTGTCATTGTTAGCAAGAGTACTTCTGAGGCAGGTAATACAGCAATCAAAGCTGAAATTGACAACTTACATGATCAATTACGTAATGCAGTAGAGAACATAGGTGCATCGGAGCAGAAACTGAAACACACGTTAGATATTTGGAACAAATTCGATTCCTCCATTGAATCGATATCTGAATGGCTCAAGGACATGGAATCAAAGTGTCGCGATCAGGCTCTGTGCTCTACTTTGCAAGAAAAGGAAGCACAGTTAGAACGCTACGTTAATCTTAGAAACGGTATACACTCAAAAGAAAAAGATATGGACTCTTTCGTGGACGAATCACATAACCTTATTCAACTTAGTGGCGTGGAGAGGCTTAAACCTCTTGTCACACAAGTAAGCAGCCGTTATCAACAGCTTCATCTGATATCAAAGGATATTGTAAACCATTGGTCTGAATTAGTCGCTGATCACAAGAAGTATGTCCAACTTAGAAACGAGTTTGATTCGTGGTTGAAACCGTTAGAGGAACAGCTAAGCCAAATGATAACTAAAGAAGATAAACTTAGCATTGAGAGCAAGGGCAACAAACTTCAAGTATTTTTACTGGAGAGAGATAATGGCGAGCACAAGATTGGCATATTAACAACGGCTGGTGATAAAGTTCTTCCCGAAACAGCAGCTAACGGCAGAGAAAACATCCGTGCGGAAATCAGAGCTCTAAGGGAAAGATGGGATAAACTTAATGACAGTATATTACAACAACAGAAAGAATATGAATCACAAACGCTTCAATGGTCTAGTTATCAGGATGTTTTGCAGCAAACGTTATCATGGCTTGACGAGAAAGAGAAAATTGTAGAGACAGAAGAAAAAGCTACGCTTAACTCCGCTCAAGAAATAAAATCGAAACTTTTAAAGAACAAGACTTTGTTGCAAGAGATTTATTCACACAAAAGAGTAATTGAAACAGTAACAGAAAAGGCTAAGAATGTGGCTGCTAGTATACACTCGGGCAAAGGAGAGAGCGATGAAATGAACGCGACAATTCAGTCGGTATGGGACAGATATAACGCCCTAACAAATAGATTATCAGCAATAATTGATAAGCACGAAAGTACATTTGAAATTTACCAACAGTTTGCTGATCAGCAAAAATCTCTTCAAGATTATCAGAAACACTTATGGGATCGTCTTCACCTTCTCTCAGATTTTACTGGCAATAAGGCTGCCTTGCAAAGTAAACTTGCAAAAATACAAGAATTATTAGACGCTATCCCTACTGGCAATAATAAATTGAAGATCTTATCTGATCTTATTGAAAATAGTGGCTCAAAATTGTCCCCTAGAGGTAAGGAGGGCATGTCTCGAGAGCTCGGATTGCTCAGAGCAGACTTAGAAAAATTCACTGCTACAGTCCATGATGTAAAACGTGGCATTGAAGATAAGATTCAGCAATGGATAGAGTTTGATAGCGCCAGTGACCGGCTCCAACATTGGTTAAGCGATACTGAAATGAGCCTCAAAACTTACACACCGAAGGCGACTCTAGAAGAAAAGATTGATCAGCTTAATAAATACCAGGTAATTATTTTTTTTAACTGTATAAAATAGATACAAATTTTTGATAAACTTTATTTAATACTGATAAATTTTGAACAGGAGTTAAGTAAAACCATTGATAATCATGAAAACGATTTGACTGCCGTCAAAGCTTTGGGCGATGCATTGGACCAAGTAAGATTTCTAAGGAGAATAGTGTAATACTACTTTCCTGGCACTGTAGGACTGTCTAATTTTCAGTAGAATCTAATTTCACGACAATTAATTTAATTTCTTATAAGTAATCCTAACCACAGGGACGTAATGCTACTGGCATTTACGATGTTATTAGTACTACTAAAATAATTTCTATAAATATATTTTTACTAATTATTTAGCAAAAAGCATCGGGTGCGGAATTTTATAATTATTAATAAAGAAACAAATAGATTTGATCTATCTCAATGACGATACTAATAGTAGTTGTCGTAGTTTAGCTAAAACTTAATAATTAGCTACCGGAACAGCACAGTTTTATTCTAACAAATATTATTTTTTACAGGCGATCTTAGCTAATTTAAAGAAAACAGAGAACGATGTTGACAAATTGACAGACGAATTTAGTGATCTTATCGAGAACTGTAATGATACCAGAATCACCATGAACTTGCAACAAATGACATCTCGATTCCAATCAGTACATTCAACTGCAAAAGAACTAGTCAAAAAGTGCCAACAAGCAGTAAATGACCACAACGCGTATCAAGAGAAGTACAATCAATGCACAGACTGGATTAAAGCAGCTCAACAGAAGTTTGATGAATGCCAGAAGAACCTATCAAATACTCCAGAAGGAATTAATGCAAAACGTGAAAGCCTTAATGACCTTCTTACACAAAGACGTAATGCTACCCTTCTTGTAAATAACACCTTTGAATTAGGAGAGAAAATGTATCCTTCTACTTCACCGGAAGGTAAGGAACTGATAGAGCAACAATTGCAAGATATTCAACAAACTCTCGATAATTTGTACGATAACATTACCAAAGCTGAAAGAGATTTGGATTCAGAGCTTAATAAATGGTCATCATTCGAAGATAATCTCAAAACCGTTCAACAATGGTTAACTCTAGCTGAGAAAAACCTCCCTAAAGAAATTCAGTTGAAAGCAACTCTGGATGAGAAACGTAATCAGTTAAATGTTTATAGAACTTATCTTCAAGATGCGATTGCCCATCAACAAGATATTTCCGAGCTTGAAGTTCGTGCACAATCTTTGCCTGATGTGAATAAAGATATTGCGAAAGAAATAGGCCAACTGAAAAAGAGACACGATGCTATCCTTTCGCGTGCCAAATCATTCGTAGAACAATACGAAGCTATAGTTAACAATCATCAACAGTACAGTAAAGCTGTCATGGATTTGCAGGAATGGGTTGAAGCAACTCAGAACACAGCTCAGCTTTGGGGCGATGTCAATTTGGAAAGGGTTGCATTAAGTAGTAATTGCGAAAAACTTAAGTCACTACAGTTAAGCTTGCCAGAGGAAAAGAATCGCATTGACAAGATACGTTCTTTGGGAGAAAAGGTTCTGCCTGGAACAATAAGTAACGGACAAGCTAACATTAGAAGCCAGATCGATGCCTCTCACCAAGAATGGGAAGGATTGGTCTCGTTTATCAATAAAACGATCGAGACTTTAGAAAACAAAATTCAACAATGGAATGAATATGAAAATATGAAAGACCAATGCTTAACGTGGATTAGAAACACAGACACGCAGATACACGCTGTGGACTTGAAAGCTACGTTACCTGAAAAACAAGAACAGTTCAATAAGTTCCAAGAATTACAAGGCGAAGTTCGTGCTAAGGAACTTGAAATTGATAATATTACCGAAAAAGCACAGTCCCTATACACTGGAGTTTTGGGACCTCGAGGTTCTCAAATATCAGACTTGACTGTTAAATATCAGGCCCTGACACAAAAAGTTAAGGACTTGACCAACAGATGGCAGCAATACGTAAAGACACATCAAGAATTCACGAGTAACGTAGCTGAATGTTCTCAGTGGATCGAAGAATTAAGGGATAAACTAGACTTTTGTGCAGATTTAAGTTCGTGTTCTCAAGATGACTTAGAGACTAAATTAGTCTTGATACAAAACCTGTTGCTCACTAAAGATGAAGGGTTCACTAAAGTTCAATCTTTGGTTGAGTTAGCCCAAAATGTAATGGCTAATACGGCACCAGCTGGCCATGAAGCTATTAACAACTCTTTAGTCGCCTTACAAGAACAATGGTCGGCGTTGTTGTCTCGAATGATTGAGACAAAGAACATGTTAGATGACTCTGTGACGAAGTGGGCCGGATTCTTAGAACAAATACAATTAATAGAGAAGAGCAACAACTGGCTCGAAAACATGCTTACTGAGTTAACTCCATTTGAAACATCCATGTCTGACAAACGAGCCCAACTTGAAAAACTGAAGGAAGTTGAAGAAAAAGCACGTTGTGATCGAATCGATGTCGATACTCTGAAAGCTAAAGCAGCGGAAATGCTAGCAAGTGGTCAACAAAATCAGGTAGCTTCAAAAGCCCAAGAAACATTGAACAAATTTGATTCCCTTTACGATAAGATCAAAAAGCTACTAGCAGACCGGGAGGAGCAATACAAAGACCATAGGTTATATAAAGAAGCGCATGACGAGTTGATTCAGTGGTTAACCAGAGCAAGAGAAAAGGTTCCATCCCTTAAATCAAAGCCTCTGAGTGACAAATTAGCAATTGAAAATTCTGTTGCACCATTGGATGCCCTGATTAATAAACAAGCTCAGGGAGAATTGTTGTTAGAGCATCTCCAACATACTGGAGAAGTTGTCCTTGCTAGCACTTCACAAGACGGTCAAGCAATAATTAAAAATGAGATGAAGGCTTTGAAAGAGAGTTTCGATGACTTATTCAACGAGATCAAAAATCAAAAGAGCCAATTGGAACACACCGTTAATCAATGGCGTGATTATAAGGATGAGTATGAAAGGTTATCCGACTGGTTGCAACAGAAGGAAATTCTCATTAAGAATCATAAATTAGCCTTACTTGGAACCGCAAAAGAGAAGGGTGCTCAAGTAAATGAAGTGAAAGAGATCGTGGATCAATTACATAAGGGCAAGGCAGATATTGATAGTTTCAACGCATCTGCATCTGGGCTTCTATCTTCGCACCTTGACACCTACGTCAATAATCAACTAAGACACCTTAATTCTAGATATCAAGTTTTAGTCAACATGGCAAATGACGTTCTTAAAAAGGTTGAAACTAATTATGAACAACACCAAAATTATGACGATAATTACGTGAAGACAAAGAAATGG
>DWOK01000006.1:0-12469 GCA_018250995.1 Ebrietas anacreon
CAAAGAGAAATTAAAAATAAGCTCCTTTTCATGAAGTGCTCAAATCAATCTGCAAAGAACGGTCTCATATCTAGATCTGTTCGTACGCACGTATCGCATTTTGCAATGAGGCTGCGTAAATCAAAGACGCCGCTTTTTCCCACTCTATTCTTATTCATTAAAGCATTAAATAAGTCGGAAAAAGTGGCGACAAGTGGGGGGCTGACATAAACAGTACCGACGCAAAAACTTGAATTCCAACACTTAACATAACCGCGTAAAAACGTGAATGATTTCAGATTTTCTGTACGGATACAGATACAAAAATATTGGTGCCACAGAAGTGTGTTATTCGGTATTTGGTAGGTTTCGCAGAAGTTTTGAAATAGTGAGAATGATACTTTTTTGTAATCCTAATGTACTTTACATGCGGTGGTAGCCAAGTGGCTGAGATTCCAGTCTCTCATTCGAGAAGGTCTTGGTTCTAATCCCAGTGGTACGTACTCAATGATCCAATGACTTTAATTTATGTGCATTTTAAGTTATGTGCAATTTAAATAAAATATTGCGGTGACAGCCTAGTGGCTGAGAATCCGGTCTCGAGAAGGTCCGGCTTCGAATCCCTGTGGCACGTACCAATGACTTTAATGTATGTGCGTTTTAAATTTAAATATCACTTGCTACGGTGAAGGAAAACATCGTTAGGCAATGCATATCTAAGAGTTCTGCATAATGTTCTCGATGACATGTGAAGTCCACCGACCCGCACTTGACCAGCGTGGTGGACTAAGGCCAACATCCTTCTCAATCCGATAGGAAACCCGACCCTCAGTGTGTTAGTTATAGATTGCAGAGAAGATGTATAATATTGTCATTGTTTGTATTAATTTTGTTGTAACAAAAAAATCTATATTTTTCAAATCGGATATTTGATATCGGTATAGTTGAATCGGACAATGATAAAACATTAATCCATAAGACCATTTACTTAACTTTACTAACTAACGATAAGTATAGAGATATCAATTTCTAAAAGCTCGAAAGATCTAGGTGAAGTAGTTAGCGCTGTACTAAAACTGAATATGGAACGTTTAATACGTCAAGTTTGCAGCTTAGACTAAAGGTGCATTTTAGTGAGGTGCGCCTGCAAAAGACATCAATGCGGACTCTCGCGTGTCTGGTGTACCCGCAGACGTTATGTGTAGAAGGTATTTTACTCGTCGGTACGGAATGTTTGTGGTTTCTCGTCAGTTTACTGTACTTTGCTTCGAATTTCTCATTTATATTTTATCCGTGTACCAAGGAGTACATTTTTAACGTATGTTAAATTTTTTCTCGACAATTGACATGTTGACATACATAATTAATTTTAATCGTTATACCCTCAAAAGAGTGCTCTAAGAAATGCCCAAAAATTTGGATTATCATCTATAATCATTTAGAATATTAGTAAGGTTTTTGATCGTCACTTCTTAATTTGTAAATATATAATATCTTTTATACCCCTATTATAAATCTTTTGTAATTAATTGATCTAAAAACGGGCTGCAATGAAAATAATACATTAATATTAGAAAACTAATATTATCATAAATATAGTAATAACGATATTCTGAACATGACAATGCGCTATAAATAAAGGATCGTTTTGTTCACTTCACATAGTAAATCTATCTACTCACTCCTACCTTAAATATTAGTTGACAATCTTCACATTTGTACATAATGTCGCTAGTTTCTACAGTTTTCTGCAAAGGAAAAAGTGGATGAATTTTTTACAAACATTTCTTATTTAAATAGATTGACTTAAATTTTTCTATTGAGCGGGTACCTTTGATTACCAATTGGTCTCAGGTTTTAGGATGAGGTTGAGCTTTGAAGACTTCTCAACCAAGTAATTAGTATACGTGAACAAAGTCACGGGCACAAGCTTGTATTATGTAACAAAAAAGTGACCAAATGCTGTCGCTGCGAATTTTCTCGTTGAGGTAGCAAAAGCATTGCCAACAGCAAATAATAATCGGTTCTATTAAAACACGTTTTTCGTTCGCAATAGACTAAACTTTCTTTATTCATTAAACTTCCACTGACAGAATAGATGGCGTCTTTAACGCTTGCAATTACAGAGTAGATAGTGACATTAGATACAGATTAAATAAACATTTTGATACTTTAAGACAATATCAACACCCCCACTTATCAAAATGAGCTAAACACTGATTCTAAAAAAAAAAACATACATTTCATATCGAAACAATGCCAATCAAATTCATAAACTTGTAATGTTTTGGTGGACAGAGACCTTTAGTTAGTATATCAGCAGGCATTTCTTCAGAAGGAATATATTTAATTTTAACTAAATTATTCTTTACAACATCTCTGATATAATGACAGCGAACATCTATATGTTTTGATCTATTATGGCTCTGGTTACTTAATGCTAACTTTAATGCACTTTGATTATCACAATATAAATCTACTACATAAAATGTATTAGTAATTTCATTTAATAAACTTCTTAAGTAGACAGCTTCCCTAGAGGCTTCAGAAAGAGCAGTATATTCTGCCTCTGTGCTAGACAATGAAACTGTTTTTTGCTTTCTACTTTGCCAAGAAATAGCTGATCCTGATAACAAAAAACAAAAACCAGTATAGGATTTTCTATCTACGGCATCACTTGCCCAATCACTGTCCACAAAACCATGTAAATCTCTATCATCATTACTGAATTTTAAGCAATAATTCTTAGTACACTCTAAATACCTTAAAATACGTTTTGCATAGTTCCAATGTAAATTGTTATAACAGGTATTGAATTGACTTAAATAGCTTACAGAATATGCAATATCTGGCCTTGTTAACACTGCTAAGTACATAAGACTTCCAATTAATTTTTGATAAGGAACATCAGGTACACATGTCTCAGATGATTTTTCTAAATTCAATTTTGGTTCAATTGGTGTACTTTGTGTTTTACAATCAGACATCTGAAATTTAGAAACTAAGTTTTCAATATATTGTTGTTGATCTACAGTAATGATATTTTTATTTTTGTCTAAATTAATTCTCATGCCTAGGTATTGTCTCACAACACCTAAGTCTTTTAATTTAAATTCTGAGCCTAATACATTTTTTAATTTATCAGTTTCAGTATCACTATTTGAAAATATCAAGAAATCATCCACATATAAAGCAATCACAATTTTAACTTTATCATTAATTTTTGTAAACAAACATGGTTCATATTTACTGTTTTGAAAATTTAATTTACACAGCACATCTTTAACCCTTTCATACCAAACCAAAGATGATTGTTTTAGCCCATATATGGCTTTTTTTAATTTCAATATCTTTCCCCCACTTTTGTTTACAAATCCTACAGGTAAAGACATATAAATATTTTCTTTCAAACACCCATTAAGAAATGCAGTAGTTACATCTAAATGAGTAATATTCATTTTTAACTTTACACTTAGAGCAAACAATAGTCTTAAAGTTGAGTGTCTCACAACTGGTGAAAAGGTATCAGTATAATCTATACCGGGTTTCTGTGAAAAACCTCGTGCTACAAGACGAGCCCTAAAACGCACTTTATTGTCAATGTCAATTTTTTTATTAAGCACCCACCTGCACTTCACAATGGTCACATCACCTGGATTGTCCACAAGCTCCCACGCCTCACTGTCCTCAAACGACTGTAGCTCCTCAGCCATGGCACACTTCCACTGCGCCCTCTCGGGCCCCTCCAAAGCCTCTGAGAACACAATCTCTTCAGAAGCTGGAGCAGTACTGGAAACACATATGTTACTCATACCATATCGCTGAGGTTGCTTTCTCTGCCGCTTGCCATGCACATTTGACACCTGCTCTGGTGTTGATGTAGCTTGGACTGCATGTTCAGGAACATCTTTAGTTGGAGTTTCCGTTAAAGTTTCATTGCCATCTACATACACTGACTCTGTAGAATTATCAAGAGAATTTTCAAATTCAGGAATGTTTTCAGACGATTCCCCCACTGAATCATGACTCTTCTCCTCACTGCTATCTACTACTGGAGTCTCTTCGTTATGAATCCAGATGGCAGACTCTTCACACACATCTTCTTTAATACCGACGTCGTCCTCCATTACTATGACATCTCTACTGGTGATAACAGTATTCTTTGCCGGATTATAAACACGATAGCCTTTTACAGTTTCACTATATCCAACTAAAATGTGTTGAATGGCCTTCTTGTCCCACTTTAAACGTCTTTCTTTAGGGATATGTACCATCACCTTACTGCCAAATAAGCGTAAGTGACTTAAATCCGGTTTTAGTCCATACCATAATTCATAAGGAGTTTTATCTAATCCTGAGGCAATAGATCTGTTTTTCAGATACACTGCTGTGTGAGCTGCCTCAGCCCAAAACTTCTTATCCAATTTACTATCGTATAATAAGCATTTAGCCTTTTCAACAACTGTTCGGTTAGCCCTTTCACACAGTCCGTTCTGTTCTGGAGTATAAGCATTTGATTTCTCATGTATAATACCAGCATGTTTTAAAAAACTTTCGAATTCCCTGTTGCAAAACTCTCTTCCATTATCCGACCTTAATATCTTAATTTTCTTACTTAGCTGATTTTCAACAACTGATTTAAATTCTTTAAATCTGCTGAACACTTCACTCTTCTCCTTCAGAAAATATATAAAAGTCATTCGACTGTAATCATCTACGAATAATAGGAAATATCGGGCACCGTTCAACGATTTTCTTTCCATAGGGCCACAAACATCACTATGAATTCTGTGTAACGTTTCAGTACTACGCTCACCCACGTGATTAAAAGGTAATCTCATTTGTTTTCCCTCACAACAGGTAGAACATTTTGACTTGGTTATGTCCAACTTGCTATCATAAGATAAACCACTCACAATACCATTTCTCATCTTGTGCATATCCTGACTGTTTATGTGCGCTAATCTTCTATGCCATAACTCCCCGCTAACTGCTGGGGCAGCCATGTAACAATTTTGTGACTGTAATCTTAGTTTATACACACCGTCCGATAAGTCTGCAGTCGCAACTAGGATATTGTTTTGATTTCTGATATAACAGTGCTTCTCCTCAAACACAACACTATTGCCCTTCTTGATAAGTTCACTTACTGACAATAGATTAGTTGTTAAACTGGGTACACAAATCACATCCTTCACGGTTATGTGACAATCTAATTCTGAAACAACATCTACGTCCCCGGAACAAAGCACAGGCACTTTTGTTTCATTTGCGACAACAATTTCTGTAATACACGGCGATAAATTCGTATTCTTGATCCAAGTTTTGTTGGCAGTCATATGCGCACTCGCACCAGAGTCCACGTACCATTCATTTTTATTGAACTTCCCATTCAAGAAAACAACGTTAAAAACACATTTACTTGCATTTTTCTTTAACAATGGACACTGATTTCTATAATGCCCTTCCTCTTTGCACTTATAACACGTGATTATAGTTTTCGAAGACGTATCTGTCATCACTGATTTTTTATTTGCTTGTGTCGAACCGCCATATTTCTTTGACTTATTGACATATTTATTTCTCACTGAGAACGCCGCGCCATTTCCCTCCAAATCACTTGTCACTTCCATGTCGAGCAATTTTGATTTTATGACATCGGCAGTTATCAAAATACCAGAATGTTCGATGGCCATGATCATGGGAGTGTAGCGTTCAGACAAACCTGCCAATAATAAAGATCCGATCCATTCATCCGTTATCGTAAAACCCGTACCATTTAATCTTTGCGCTGTTTCGATCATTTGCGTAATATAAGTAGCCATTGAGTCACAATTTTCAAGCCTTATGGATATCAAATGACGAAGTAGGGTTATTTTTCTTGAGAAACCAGAGTCATCAAACATAGCCCTCAACTTGGTCCATAATTCTGCTGAGCTCTTAGTATTCTTGATATGCACGTACAATGCAGGATCGATGGTTAATATTAGCTTTGCCTTTGTTTTGGCGTCGTCCACTGGCTTTATTTCAAAATCTTCCTTTGGTTTGATGTACATATCCATGCCTTCAAGTACCAACAAATTTTCCGCCGCGAAACACCACTCATCGTAATTCTCCCTGCCCTTCAATTTCGGCACACTAGCAATATAATTGGTAGTCATATTTCTTGCGATCCACGAAAAAAACACACAATTTATCTATTTTACACACTAAAATAACTGATAAATTGAGTAAATGAGTAATAAAGCCCATAACCTATTGAAACACGTTTTTCGTTCGCAATAGACTAAACTTTTTTTTATTCAAAAACTTCACACTGACAGAATAGATGGCGTCTTTAACGCTTGCAATTACAGAATAGATAGTGTCATTAGATACAGATTAAATAAACATTTTGATACTATATGACAATATCAACAGTTATTATACGAATTATGTTCCTAATATTTTATATATTTTGCAGATTCTTGATAAATATGCTCCAAAGAAATCAAAAACTTATCACTTTCACCCAGAATGGGAATTGGACTACTTCTTTACTATGGTGAAAGAAAACTGTTGCTGCTTAATATGCAATACATCCCTGGCAATTGCCAAAAAAGGAAATTTAGAGCGACATTTTAACACAATGCATAGTAAATATGACTTTCCACCTAACAGTGAAATAAGAAAGAGCAAATTACAAGCATTGAAATCGCAATTTAAAGTCCAAGAAAGCATGTTTTTTGGGCCTATTGAGCAAAGTAAAGCTGCAACTGAATATTCTTTGCGAGTAAGCTACATAATTGCACAAAAGTGCAAACCTTTTTCCGATGGGGAATATATCAAGGAAATCTTCGAAGAAGTGTCAGATTCGTTGTTCGTGAATTTCAAAAATAAAAACGAAATTAAAAAAGCGGCAATTGCGTCATTTAAGGTGGCGGTTCGCGCCGCGACAGAGACAGGCGACCGAGACAGGAGACCGCGACCGGAGACCGTGACCGCTACTTAACTCTAGGCAATGTATAAAGCATCAGTTCGCGAGCGCGACAGAGACAGGAGACAGAGGCGCGCGACAGGAGACAGCGAGACGGTCGCTGCTCCGGTGCAGTAGTGTCTCGGTCGCGCTCGTGAAAGTACGTGTTTATGTTTAAAAATGAGTTTTTCTGACGAAGACTGTGAGACTCTGATTGAACTTATCAGGCAGCACCCTCCGCTATACAATGCACAACTAGACTCCTACAGAGACGAAAATTTGAAGGACAATATTTGGAAAAGCATAGCTGAAAGCATAAATAAAACAGGTGAGTTCTTCTTATTTTATTTATTTTGCATAAAATTAACATATTAAGAAAGAAAAGGTTAAGAAGAAAAGGAATGGAATCAGTTCAAACAAGCCGTGTGACATGTTGTTCTTGCCAGTCTACTGCTCCTTGCTGTGACGTCAAGTAATTGGTTAATTTTACTCTAATATCGAGTCCGTTGCTGTTCGAAAACCCTCCTGTTCCACGTAATGTAACAAAATTTGAAGGCAAATTTTCTTCCTCTCGATTCCATTGATGTACGGGCATTTGAGCAGATTCCAAAAATCCATCTCTTAATAGGTTATGCAAGCAACAGGCAACTAAGATCATGTCAGTGCATGTTTCTGGCGCTATTCCGATAGGAGTGTAAAATATTCTAAACACCTGAGACAGCAAACCGAACGCGTTTTCCGATACTCGTCTCGCACGACAAAGGCGGTAGTTAAATATTTCTTTGCTTAAATCGTTTTTTGCAACTCTTCTAGCGTAAGGTTTCATCATAAAAGTATCAAGACTAAATGCTTCATCTCCAACTAAAAAATGGGGTAATATTATGTTCGAATTCGGTAGATTTTTTGGTTTCGGAAAATTAAATTCATTTTTCATTATTTGTTTTCCCATTGCAGACTTTTGGAATATTCCACTATCTCCTTCTTTGCCATAAGAGCCAACGTCTACTGCAATGAACTTGTAATTATAGTCTACAATAGCCAGAAGAACAATTGAGTAATACTCCTTATAATTAAAATACAACGACCCACTATTTTCAGGGGCTCTTATTCTTACGTGCTTCCCATCAATAGCACCTGTGCAATTGGGGAATTGCCATTTGTCCCAAAATCCTTCAGATATAAGCCTAAAATCACTTTCTTTTGGAATAGGCATAAAAATTGGCACCAAAACAGTCTTTAAATGTTTTAACACCTCTTTGACTATTTGTGAAATATAAGAAGGTGATATACGATATTCGAATGATAGCGAAGCATATGTTTCTCCAGTCGCCATGAATCTGGAAATAAAAAAAAATATTATTATTTATTACAGATTCGGAATGCCGTAAAAAATGGAAACTGATCAGGGACTCCTACAACAGATATAAGCGCAAACAAAAACAATCGACGGGATCTGCAGCACCAGCTAAAAATTCAAAGTGGCAGTTTTATGAACGCTTAAGATTTTTAGAAAACACACCATCAGAACGGCAAAGCTGCACCAGTGTAGAACAAGAACAGCAAAGCTCCGCCAGTGTAGAAGAAGAAGTTACTAATACCTCCCCAGGAGTAGAACATGAAGATACTCCTCACGAAGCCGCAGACACGTCAGTACATAACACTCCTTCAAAGGAGTTACCAGGCACTTCTAAATCTACACAAGAGAGATCTAATATACCACTAAATAACAGTTATGAAAAATCAACCTCCAAAAATACAAAGAGAAAGAGACAAAAAGAAGATGAATTCATAAAATTTATGAAGGACAGACAGGAAAACCGAAATAGACAGCTGGAGTCATTAAAATCTCAAGAACCAGTTGATGATATATCGACATTTACAAAACATATTGAAATGATGCTAAGAAAATTGAGTGCACGTTCAAGAGCCATGGCAAAAACGGAAATATTTAATATTGTCTCGAAGTATGAGATCGGAGATATCGAAGGTCAAACTGAACGCCCCTATACTGATTCATCATACCAGTTATCATATAATTCAAATTCATCATACAATTCATATTCTCCGATAAGTGCAGCATCAGAACACCAAACACAGACTGGATTGATTGATTTAACATCTCGCCAATCACTAAATATTTCGAGTGAACCATTTCTAAACAATTACGGTGAAATCGACCAGAATAATTTAGATGAATTGGCAAACTTACCTTAAAGTTAGTGATAATTTTTCTTTTACTGATATTCTTCCCTTTTCTTGCATTGTTTTTTTCAGTAAATTTAATACGTAATCAAACTGTGTTTTATTCAGCCGAAAATACTTCCTGAATATATTGTCATCAAACATCAGGTGCTTCTTTACTAATAGCGAAAATGATCCTTCTTCACCTCTAGTGGAATATAAATCCTTAATAGGTAATCGTCTTTCAGTTTTGTATTTGTAATAATAATATAAGAGCAAATCATCGTCTTCTTCTTCCTCCAATAGCAGCTTCATTACTTGGTTTTCCATCACGACACAAAACACCAGTGACTTCATCGACAGACTCTCTTGAACTGAGCGGTCGCTCTGTGACACTTGTCGCGATCTTCGGTCTCAGTCTCAACCTACAGTACATGCCGAAGAGACCGAGACACTTGTCGTGGTCTCTGGTCTCAGTCTCCTGTCTCGGTCGCCTGTCTCTGTCGCGGCGCGAACCGCCACCTTTATACTGCAAGCGGTCGCGTTCAACAAATCCTCAAACAAAAAGGCCACTCAATTGTCATTGGCTCTATCTAGGAATCGATTTTGAAGTGGAAACACCGAGTCATCACTTTGAAGACAATAGCGATAGCAACAAAAGAATTATAATGCCCAGTGCCAAAACGGCGCAATGACTCTCGCAGGTGGTTCTAGCGATTTATCGGTGGGCGATAAACCGTTCGATAATGACATAGAAAAGGAATTGAATAGTACGGCTATATGATGAAATGTTCGGAACGATTCAATTAGAAAGTTAAGTCTGGGAAACAGAATAATTAAACAGGGGTAATTATCTAGACTATAGGAATTTGTTTTATGTAGGCGTAATTGATTATATTTATATTGTGTTTCTTGTAAGGATGTTGCTGTTACGGGACAACGTGGTTGCTATGAAGTTCTTAATAAATTAAAAAGTACAGCTATGTGGGTAAGTCGAGTGCAGCTTAAAGTTAGTACAAATGCACTTAAAGCGAAGGCTACCACATTCATTGCTGGCAATGTATGCGTTACTGACTATTTTAAATAGACGCGTAATGTAAATTGTAATATCATAGAAGGCCTCCAAAGGTGAGTTCGAAAAAAAACCTTAATATTTTTATTATTTTACTGACCTGTTATTTTACTGGTCTAGTGATGGTCTTAGCAACACTAACTGATGGATGGCGTGAATAGTAGAGGTTGTGGGTTTGATTCCCACCTGGATTCTTTTAACGAGCACAGCTGTTATATTCTTGTCTGGATTTACAACCAGGTGTATCTATATAGATATGTAATTACAAATAAATGCATGTGTTTATCAAAACACAGGCTCACCGCTTTGGATCAGAAAACTGATAGGAATCTGCGAATCATCCCACAATATTTAAAAAACAAATAAACAAAACCATTGCTGTTCTATTTATTCCTATATCTATGTCGGTGGGCGATAAAACCGTTCGATAATGACGATACACACCGCCCTGCGCGGCGCGGCTGTGTCGCAACTCGCTCGCCGATTTCGGTTTGCCCGTCGGTCATCTCTAACGATGGAGCGATAATTAAGATCGGACGTCGGCATTATTTACGCCCGAAGCATCCTGCCGACCCGACCGCGAGTCGGTCACGACTTTTTCCATGTCGGGCAAAACTATTGTTGGTTATAACCATGTTCAGTTTTGCTAGGAGCGGCGCGCGCGATTCATACGCTTCAAGTTTATCCACGCGAAACTGTGCTTGAATTTTGTCTCGTGACTCCGGGCACTTTTGTGTTTTGTTCATGGTCAAAGACTTTTAGGGTTAAGCCTTGAGCTAAGCTAAAACATACTTATGATTAAAGTGGTTTTAATTATATTGTGTATCCATCGATAGGATAAAGAAGGCTTGAGTATTGAAAGAATGCTTTCAGCTTGCGACCACCGTGAACACAACGTGTGAGAGCGCTAGCCGACCATCACCATTCAATGCTATTCGTTCTAAATACTTCGTTTCATACCCTTTCCCAGGATACCCTTAGAGATTCTATTATAAAACATCATATCTCATAACTCTCTATTTGTAAGGTGCGTTTGTTTTCACTGAGATAAAAATTAAGGGACTAAATACCGCAAAGTATCGGAAGTATTCTAGTTTTCTCTAAATTTAACTCCACATCACATACCTAAAGGAATGCTGCGTTAATATCAGCCAATCGGTTAACTACTAAGCATTGCTTTATTGTGACATTGTTGATTTATGCTTCAAGTAAGACACTAACTAGATTTGAGGTAATTACTCAGTCCTGCCGATTGCAAGTCTTTGTTCGAACAGAAACCGTTTATTACGCACTGAACCACCCGGTTATTATCTACGCAATAGGCGCCGCTAAAATAGTATAATCATTTGTTTAATTTAGATAGTGTAGTGATCTCGGAACTAGGCACTTTAACATTCTTGCACCTATTTGCAAATTTATCCAGGTAGGTACTCGTAGTTATGCGACAATCTGCTCAGCAATATCTAATTCTGTTGAGCACCGTATTTTAAAAGAGCTTGTAGACTTCTTAATTTATTGCACTGAATGAAACAGACACTCCAAAACTGTTCTAATGTTATAAATGTAAATAAGTAACAATTTATATAAAATAGTTTGTTACACAAAAAAAACAGATATTAACTTATTTTAAAAGTTCCAAAAATTATGCGGTCAATGCAAAATAAACAGAAATAAATAAAGAAATTCCCTGATAAATTTAAAAGCAATCGTAATAAAAAGTTGTATAAATGTATCGACTTCCCTAAAAAACGACTAGGCACGTGAGATTAAAAAATTTAGTCAATATGGTTTCATTAAAATTCTCCCTTTAAGCGAGTTAAATGTTATCAAGTAGAGCCAAAGCACACAATGGAAGCGAGATCGTTGTCGGTTGACAAGCCACGACGACGGCCGCGGGTTCGATTCCCGTTCAACGAAATTCAGGCTAACGAACGGCCCTCATGTACTCTGTTACACCAGGACCGGTTTTTACGCTATTCTTTTGTCGATAAACAGAAAGATCATCTGATAAGTGTTGTTGTTGTAAGAGTGTACATTTTAATATCAAACAGCTCTCCGTTTTGTAGCTGTAAAATAACATTTAGCTTGCTTAAAGTTATTACGTCAGGAATATAATGTATTTTCTATAGGTATGGTGCAAAAAATATGAAAATGAATAACGTTTATTTGCACGAATATGGGTTAGTTTAAGATATTACAGCGTATTTCAATCAATTCATATTCACTTTATCGGGTATACAAAACTGTAGGATGGACGTAGATTATACCTAAAGGAATTTATG
>DWOK01000007.1:0-11831 GCA_018250995.1 Ebrietas anacreon
GTATGGCATATTAACAAGCAATGGTAAGTAGACTGTACAGCCAAAACTAGGGCTGACAAAAAAATATTATTGTATTAATCAATTGTATTGATTGGAAAAATGTTCATATTATTGAAAGTTGATGTTTAATATGATTGATTGTTGTAGACTATTAAAACAATTAATAGTTATTTAAATGTTATTCGTCAAAGGTATTCAATATTACCATTTAACAAATTAAAAGAGATTGTTACCATCTGTTGCAACTATAATTTTATTTAAGTTGCACATACATACTTAGTAGAATAGTACCTATTAGGAAAAACGTCTTTAGGTAACAATGTGTTGATCTTAAGTTACCTATTGAAAACGGATTACGTCTCATATGCGACCTCAATACCCTTTAAGTATAATATACTATTGCGAATGAAAAAGGTACATGTTAATTATGAAAACAAATGTCTACTTAACTAAAAAATGTATAATTTTTATTACTAAGGCGCAAGAAATTAAAATAGAAAACGACCGTAAACGAAATAACGCAGGTAACTTACTCATCGGTTTCGGTAACCGTAACTGCTAACTGTATTGTGTACACTATAAATAAAGGCATCTGATCAGATCTCTGATAATTCCCCAGTACTAGATCAATTTTATTGTAGGTACACTAGTTGACGCCCGCGACTTCGTTCACGTGGCCTCCAGTAGTGCATATCTTTTTTGTTTATGAACCGATCGAAATGAAATAAACACTAAATGCTACGGGAAGCTAGCCTCAATCCATCTGAAAAAACCGCATTCAAATCGGTTGAGCCGTTAAGCGTGGTCAATCGCACAGACAAACAGACAAAAAAATATTTTATGTGTATTGGTAACGTACTTACATTGCGTAGAATTTTTTTTTTCGAAAAAATGTTTAACGTACAGACACAACCATATTTACGATTTTATTATAATTATGTATTGATGATATGTTAAAGTATTTAGTAATTTTTGGTATTAATTTCAAATAAAAAACTTAATAACTTGGCAAGGCACTTTTTACTTCGGATAGCAATAATAATGAAGGGGCGGGATACAACAGATGTCAACGCAATAAATGTCAAATCTGACAGTTATGTAAACTTTATGATTGATACAAGTGTTGCAATTAATTATTTCAACATCCTCTTCTTAATTGCAAACCCATAGCATCGGAGCAGTCTTCAGTCTTCTTTTGAGAAATTGGTTTTGTCAATATATCGGCAACCATGTCTTGTGTCCCAACATAGCAGAGTTCAATTTCCCTTTTGGTAACTCTCTCTCGAAGAAAATGATATCTTATATCTATATGTTTGCTGCGAGCACAGTATGTATCAGTACCTGCAAATTTGATCGCACTTTGATTATCACAATATATAATTGTAGGCGCACCTGTAACCTTCCAATGTAATTCTGACTCCAACTGCCTTAACCACAAAGCCTCCTGTGTGGCAGTAGCCAAAGCCATATACTCTGCCTCCATGGTTGATAATGCAACTGTGTTCTGACGTTTAGAACACCATGAGACTGAAGCACCCTGAAATAAAAAAGTGTAGCCAGTGCATGATCTCCGGCTATTAATATCTGAAGCCCAATCTGAATCACAGTAGCCAAACACTCTTCTTTCTTCTTTATTTTGACTAAATATTAATTTAAAATCCTTTGTTCCTTTAATATACCTCAGTACTCTTTTAACCGCAAGCCAATGTTGTATTTCTGGTTTATTATTGAAGCTACTTAATTTATTAACTATGTAACATATATCTGGCCTTGTGCCTTGTGATAGATAAAGTAAACTCCCAATTGCTTCTTGATACGGAACATTTCTAATAAAATTATTCTGCTCTCCTGTGCTGATCAATTTGAAGCTAAGATCACAAGGTGAATAAACTGGATTACAATCTGTCATATTAAATCTTTGTAGAATTTTCTCTATATAGGCGGTCTGATCAATATGAATTTGGTCTCTTGTCATATTTTGACTTATTCTCCAACCAATAAAATGATTCACAGGTCCAAGCATCTTCATATCGAATTCACTTTTAAGTTGTTGTTTAATTTCTTTACACTTCTCTACATTATTATAAAATATTAATAAATCATCAACATATATCAGTAAATACAAAATGTTTCCATCATCATTTTTGTAGTACACACATGGATCCACAGACGTACTTTTCATTCCCAACTTTTTTAACACAGAAGTAAGTTTTAAATTCCATTGGCGACTTGCCTGTTTTAAGCCATAAATGGACTTATTTAATCTACAGACTTCATGACTGTGTTCATAGCCGGGTGGTTGATTCATATATATTTCAGTGTCTATGTCTCCCTGCAAAAATGCTGTAACTGCATCCATTTGTTCTATGTATAAATTTTCCCTTACAGCCAATGCAAATAAAAATCTTATTGAGGTATGTCGTACTACCGGAGCAAAGATCTCATTATAATCAGTTCCTTTCTTTTGTATAAAACCTTTAATGACTAATCTTGCTTTATATCGTACAACGTCACCATTTGCATCTGTTTTCATTTTATAAACCCACTTGCAAGGAATTATTCTTTTGTCTTCAGGTAGAGTTACTAATGTCCATGTATTATTCTGAAGGAGTGATTTATATTCGCTATCCATAGCACCTTTCCACTCTTTTGCTTTTGGGCCTGAAAGAGCTTCTTCCATAGTCTCTGGCTCCTTTAATAATACTGCTGAATCAGTCGGTTTCTCCCCCCGACAAAAGTATGTGTTAGGTTTAATATTCCTTGGCCTCAAAGTTATATTTCTATATGGCATAGTATCTTCTTCTTCAATGCTCTCTGGTGTATAATCTGGATCATTGTCTAATTCTGAATTTGATAATTCACTGGCAGCGTCAAACAATTGATCCTCTTCTGAACTTTCATTTACTAAAGTATCAGTATCAGATTCATGTTTAATAGAAGTTTCCTGTTGTTTCAAGGCAGTAAGTGGCATAATAACACAATTATTTATAACAGTGTGTTCCAAAAAAACAACGTCCCTACTCTTATATATTTGTTTTTTAGTCTCATCATATAATCTGTAGCCTTTAGTAGTGTCACAATAACCCACGAATATCATCTTAATAGCTTTTGAATCCCATTTTTGTCTATTTTCCTTTGGCACATGAACCATTGCATGACAACCAAAAATTCTCATATTATTTAAATTTGGTTTTTTACCTGTCCACATTTCATATGGTGTTTTGTAATCCAAAGCTTTTGTGGGTGAACGGTTTAAAATATAAGCCGCTGTTGAAACCGCTTCAGCCCAAAAATTTTTTTGTAATCTGGAATTCAAAATCAAACACTTAGCTCTCTCTACTAATGTGCGATTCATTCGCTCTGCCATTCCGTTTTGTTGCGGCGTATATGGGTTACTTGTTTGATGCCGGATACCAGATTTACACAAAAACAATTTAAACTCATTATTTACATACTCTCTTCCGTTATCTGAGCGCAATACTTTAATTTTTTTATTAGTTTCATTTTCAACTAAACTTTTAAATTCTTTAAACTTTTCTAAAGTTTCCGACTTATTCTTCATGAAATAGACATACACCTTCCTACTATAGTCATCTATGAAACTAACATAATATCTGGCACCTCCAATAGAACTTGTCTCCATCGGACCACATAAATCAGAGTGAATTAATTGGAGTAATTCAGAAGCTCTAGTACCAGTATTTTTAAACGGTTGTCTACTCATTTTTCCTTCTAAACAAGTTGTACAAACTTGATTTCCTTTTTTTAATAATTCAACCCCTTCAGTACTTTCTGTTATTTTCTGTAAGTCTGTGAAATTGAGATGGCCCATCCTTTGATGCCATAAATTTATATCTCTCTCATCTACAGTTGATAGCAATGCCGGTGCTTCAGAAACATTATTTACTATATACATGTTATTGCGATGCAAAGCTGTCAATATTAATTTATTATTTTGATATATCTGACAACCATCTCTCTCGAATTTCACTTCACAGCCATTGTTTACCATTTGACTTACAGAAAGTAAATTTACTGTTAGTGTGGGTACAAATAAGACATTTCTCACCTGTGTTGTCCGTAATGTGCCATCCAAATCTCTTATTTGTATATCTACTTTGCCACTGCCCTTTACTGCCACTGTCTTGTTGTCTGCGACCTTGATGTTGTCGATTGTAGTCGGAGACACATCGTACATCCAGTTCCTATTATTACACATGTGCAGAGATGCTCCAGAATCAACATACCAGCATCCCCCCTCCAATTCAGCAGCAACTGGAAAAACAGCATAATAACCATTACTTCTTGTATTATTACTGCTTGAATTAACCTTCTTTTTATCTTTAAAATAGCAATCCCTACTCATGTGTCCATACTTATTACATACAAAGCACCGTGGACCTTTGAGTTGCTTTTTATCTTGATAATGTGAATTTTTAAGAGATGTTTTTGGCATATTTTGTTTATTTGCCTTGGCATGATAAGCTATTGAATCTGATACCTTAACCTCTTGCAACAACTTCGTTTTAACATAATCAGCAGTAATAGTCACACCAGAGCTCTCTAATGCCATTATCATCGGTTTGTAGTAATCTGGGAGGCCAGCGAGCAACAATGTACCAAGCCACTCGTCTCCTACTACAAAATTGATATTCCGTAATTTATGAGCTGTTGACATTACCTTATTAACATATTCCTCGATAGTCGAGCAACTTTCCAAGTTAGTGTTAATCAAATCCCTTAGTAAACCCACTTTTCTACTAAGCCCTGAGTCATCAAATACTTTTTCAAGTTTAATCCAAACCTGTTTCGCCGTTGTAGCCACCTGAACATGGACATTGTTAACTGGATCTACCAACAATATTATTTTCGACTTAGCTTTCGTATTTTTCTTGCTATCGGATACATAACCAGAGTCGGGTTCAATCTCCTGCCATAATTACTCATGTTCCAAATAATTCTTCACAGCAAATTTCCAGCTTTGGTAATTTTCTCGTCCAATAAGTTTTTCAATTGTGCCCATTGTAATTTGAGAAGTCATTATAAAGTATATTTCTTCAAAAATGTGCTGAAAAAGAATTGCGACCACACCGGTAATGGCCGGTAGCGAGATTGTCAACTTTAATCTAATTTAATCGCGGCACTGTACTATCGAATTACTAATTTTAATTACTTTCAGACATATATAGCCCATAACCTGATGATATGTTAAAGTATTTAGTAATTTTTGGAATTAATTCAAATAAAAAACTTAATAACTTGGCAAGGCACTTTTTACTCCGGATAGCAATAAAAATGAAGGGGCAGGATACAACAGATGTCAATACAATATGTCAAATCTGACACTTATGTAAACTTTATGATTGATAGACGTATTAATACAAGTATTGCAATTAATTATTTCAACAAAAGAAATTGGTATTTTCACTTTTGCATCACAATACATCTGTTTAAAAAGATTTTATTATCTGTTTCAAGATTTTTGGTTTTTATGTTATCTATGGTACCAAGTGATACAGTCCACTTCTCTTTGTCATTGTCAGTGTCATTGTCTATACTACTTCCAGTTCAAAAATTAGTTTTGCTTGCAAAAGCTTTTTAACGTGTTTAAACAAGAATGCGCAACGGGGCCATACGAGATTTCGAGCGAGAATAGCGTACCAGGTACGTTTACAATACAATCCCGTGAGCCGTGAGCGTGTAAATACTAATATTTTACTACTACAAGTCATATTCAACAAATTACTTCGCTAGCCGCGTGTCCTGTGTGTTCATTGAGTCAGCCAAAAAATGGCCGATCTCGTGAAATACCAACAAGAGTTATTTGAAAACTTGAGAAAAGCCGAAGTAAATTACAAGAAAACCCCTAAAGACAGGTTAAAAGGGCCTTACATAGAAACGAGGTTGGAAATTTTGGAGCAACTTTGGGCGGAGTTCAAAGACGGTCATAAAAGTATAGTTATGAAAATATCAGGTGAAAAACAGCGAAATGTACCATATTTCGAAGAAAACATGTACGAAACTTTTGAAGAGTTATATATTCAATACAAATGCTCTTTGAAAGAAGCTCTTCAGCCATTTATGAATTCTAAAAGTGAATCCTGTGACATCAGATGTGCTACACCGTTTATGGACAGTCAAAGAAATACAGAAATCAGGTTGCCTACTATACAATTGCCTACATTTAGTGGAAAGTACGAAGAGTGGCAGACGTTCTACGATATGTTTCAAACATTGATCCATGGTAACAATCACTTGTCATCGGTTCAAAAATTACACTATTTAAAAGGTAACCTGTCCGGTGAACCCGAGATAATGCTTCGAAACTTTAATATAACTGATGCGAACTACATGGAAGCCTGGACCACATTAGTAAATCGTTACAACAACAAGAGATTTAATTGCAACACAATCTTGAAAATATTGTTCTCACAAAAATCTATTCAGTCTGAGTCAGCAAGTCTTATCAAACATCTTCTGGACAATACATCTACCTGTTTAAAATCTTTGAAAAACATTGGAGTGAACACGGAGAACTGGGATTTGTTTATAAACTATTTGGTAGTTTCCAAATTGGACTCTGAAACAATGAAACAGTGGGAACAACATATAAGTTCAATGAACTGTGAACTCCCAACCTGGTCCCAATTAGAAAACTTTCTAGAATCAAGATTTAGATCTCTCGAGATGATAGAGTGCAACAGAGTTAAAGTAGCATCAAAACCTATAAAGGCAAAAGTTTTTCATTCGAACATTAGTAAAGAAAGCAAGACTAATGAGATCAAGTGTGCTTTGTGTGGCGAGCAACATTACATATGTCATTGCAAGAAATTTGCAGAGATGACGGCCAAAGATAGACAAGATTTTGTACAAATCAACAAGCTTTGCTTCAACTGTCTTGCACCTACACATACAGTAATGAAGTGTCGTCAATCATCATGCTGCAAGAAATGTGGACGGAGACATCACTCGCTTCTACATTTTGAGAGAGACTATTCTTCGAGAAAAACTCACGAGGGAGCATCGACATCCAATAATAGTGTTGGTAGTCATACAGTGTCGGGTGCACAAGCAGGTATTGTAAGCGAGTTGAACAGAGGTAAGTCAAACACTCTAGTAAATGAAAATCTTATTGTTTCTAACTTTTCTAGTAAACAAAATTATAATGAAAGTTGTAATGTATTATTAGCTACTGCTCAAATATTAGTTAGTGGTAAAAACAGATGTAAACATGTATTTAGGGCTTTATTGGACCAGGGATCTCAAGCATCATTTGTATCTGAGGCTACAGTTCAGTTACTTAATCTTTCACGTTCAACGGTTAGTGGTTGGGTGTCAGGTGTAGGAGAGAGTCAAACGAGAATTAAACACATGGTTTCACTCTGCATGGAATCACGTCATAATCCCAAGGTATTCTTTAAAGTAGATGCATATGTACTACGTTCTTTAGCAACACTTCTTCCTACTAATAGACTTAGCGCACCACAATGGTTCGACTTGCATAACGAGGACTTAGCTGATCCAAATTACACTACACCGGGGAAAATTGATATTATTCTGGGTGCTGAAGTATATAGTAATATTTTGTTAGATGGTATTATTAAACATCCTGAAGGTAACTTATTAGCACAGAACACAGCATTAGGTTGGATAGTTACTGGGAAATTATCTCAAGATTTAAACTTAACAAAGAAAACATTTACTAGTTTACATGTACAAGTGAAGGATGATGATATGTTAAAACATTTCTGGGAGTTGGAGAATGAGCCCAATGCTATACAAAAGAGATTTTCTAAAGAAGAAGAGAGATGTGAAGAGATATATAATGCTACAACAACCAGAGACCCGGAAGGTAGATTTATAGTAAAGTTACCATTTAACGATGAGAATCCAGAATGTCAATATGGTGGATTGAGAGTTATAGCTGCTAGAAGATTTGAATTTTTGGAAAAGAAGTTAGCAAAAGATCCTACACTTAGAGAAGATTATCAGAAGGTCATGAATGAGTACATAAATTTAAATCATATGGTTCCAGTTGAGGAAAATGATATATATAATCCGAGTACTGTGTATCTACCGCATCATGCAGTCATAAGGGAAGATAAAGATACAACTAAGGTGAGGATTGTCTTTGATGCATCATGCAAAGGTTCAAATAATGTTTCCTTGAATGATAATCTCCTTGTAGGTCCTAAACTACAGCAAGATCTACGTCACATATTGATGAGATGGAGGACACATAAAATATGTATTGCTGCGGATATAATTAAAATGTATAGAATGGTTCGAGTTACAGATTTAGATTCAAACTTTCAGAGAATACTGTGGAGAGCCTCACAAGATGAACCCATCCAACATTACAAACTGACGCGACTAACTTTTGGTACAGCTTGTGCACCTTATTTAGCTGTGAAATGTTTACAAAGGTTAGCTGAAGAAGAGCAGTCTAAATGTCCGGTTGCTTCTGCAATAACAAAAAGTGATTTCTACATAGATGACTTGTTAACTGGGTGTGAATCAATAAATGAGGCAATGAATATTTACAATGAGATAAATAAATTAATGAGTTTAGGTGGCTTTAAACTTCAAAAATGGAGTAGCAATAGTGAGATTTTCTTAAAATACATTGGTGAGAATAAAATAGATGATAATGAGTTACCTCTTAACGTCAACAGTTTGGTTAAAGTATTAGGAGTGAGCTGGAACCGAGAAAGAGACATATTTAAATACACAATTAAACTGTCAGAAGTTAAACAACCTATCACCAAACGACAAATTCTTTCTGAAGTGGCCAAGTTATATGATCCATTGGGATGGATAGCTCCTGTTGTTCTTGTAGCCAAAATTATTATACAAAAGCTGTGGAAAACCAAGTTAGAGTGGGATGACAATGTAACAGGAACTTTGTTGAATGATTGGCTAAACTATAGAGATGATTTGATACACATCAAAGATATTAGTATTCCTCGATGGTTACATTGTTCTAAGCAATATGAAATAGAGTTACATGTCTTTGCTGACGCTTCTCAAGATGCATATGGTGCAGTAGTATATGCCCGAATCCTTGTAGAAGGCAAAGTCTATGTGAGTTTGTTATCTGCAAAAACAAAGGTGGCTCCAATTGAAAGAAAGGTTTCAATACCCAGATTAGAACTTTGTAGTGCAGTTTTGGCAGCAAAATTAGTTTGGGAGATAGCTCAGGTGATGCAAATACCTAAAGCCAATTTATATGCTTGGTCAGACTCAAAAATAGTCCTAGCATGGCTCAAAGGTGGACCTAGTCGATGGTCTACATTTGTTAGCAACAGAGTGTCTGATATACTTAATATTTTAGATTATGAGCAATGGAGACATGTATCTACAGAGTTTAACCCAGCTGATTGTGCTTCAAGAGGGTTATATGCCTCAGCCTTGTTGAATCATGAGTTATGGTGGAGTGGTCCGGTCTGGCTCCACACACTTAACACAGATTGGAGTACAGTTGAAATTGAGGATACACATGAGGAAGAGAAATTGAGTGTGTTAACTGCTTTAACTAATGAAAATAGTGATAATTTTGTTTGGTATAAGTTTTCTTCATTATCAAAAATGTTAAGGGTTATGTCGTATTGCAGAAGATTCTTAAATTTAAAATTCATGAAAGATCAACGTTACACTTTTAGTAGTATTTTTGTCACAACGGAAGAACTTAATAGAACATTATTGTATTGCATAAAACAAGTTCAAGAAACTGAATTTAATAAAGAAATAAAGCAGTTAAAGTCTCAACAGTGCATCTCCAGGAATAGTAATTTACGTACTCTTTGTCCCTTTTTAGATCAAAATGGGATTTTAAGAGTCAGCGGACGTACCCAGCAGTCCAATTTAGGATATGACACACAGCATCCTATAATTTTACCTGCTAAAAATCATCTAAGTAAATTGATAATATTAGATGCTCATCAAAAAACTTTACATGGAGGACCCCAAGTAATGCTAAACTATGTAAGATCTAAGTATTGGATCCTGCGAGCTAAAGATCAAGCCAAAAAGATTTATAGAGAGTGTGTTACATGCAGAAGATATTCTAAAGTGAATAATGTTCAATTAATGGGTCAATTTCCGGAGGCAAGATTAAAACCTTCAAAACCTTTTAGATCTGCAGGAGTAGACTATGCTGGCCCTATTAATATTCGATTCTCACCAGGTAGAGGAGCAAAATCCTATAAAGGTTACATTTGTTTGTTTGTGTGCATGGTGACCCGTGCAATACACCTAGAAGCGGTCACAGATTTGACTGCAAAAGGGTTCATAGCAGCTTTCAGAAGATTTGTGTCTAGAAGAGGTCATTGTCAACACATCTATAGTGATAATGGCACAAATTTTGTAGGTGCAAACAAACAACTTGATGAGATGTTTCATAGTGCTAAGTCTTCAATCACTAGTGAAATAATACAAATGTTAACTTTAGAGCGCACAACTTGGCATTTTATACCTCCTCATGCACCAAACTTCGGCGGTTTATGGGAAGCAGGGGTACGAAGTACTAAAACACATTTACACAGGGTAATAGGGGATACTAAATTAACTTACGAAGAGCTTGCTACAGTATTGGCGCAGATTGAAGCCTGCCTTAATTCTCGGCCTTTAACAATTCTTAGTGATGATCCCAACGACCCTCTCCCCTTGACACCTGGTCATTTTCTAATTGGTGAGCCTCTCATAAATTTAGCGGATGAAAATTATTCTAATAATAAAAATATATCTAGTTTAGAAAGATGGAGAGTCACTCAAAAACTTGTCAACGATTTTTGGAACAGATGGCACAAAGAATATCTCACAAATCTTAATCAAAGGTACAAATGGAATAAAAAACTGTCTGAACCAGAAGTTGATGACATAGTTATCTTAAAAGAGGAGAATATCCCACCATGTAAGTGGATTTTAGGTAAAATAATACAAAAACATAGTGGTCCAGATTGTATTACTCGTGTTGTATCAATTAAAACTAAACATGGTGTGTATAAACGACCAGTTAGTAAAATAAGCATATTATATAGTAAATCTAATAATTGTAGTAACCTTTAAGTTTGAAACTATGTATTTATAAGGTTATATATTAAGATACTAAGGTGGCTTTCAGCTAAATTTCATTGTATTTCAACTTCATATTGAATTTTACAGTTGAAAATTTAAATAACTTAATTCATTAGTGATGTTTTAAAAAACTAAGTTTCAGTGAGTTTTGTGAGCACAGGCTTGAGTTCTCTTATAATTATAATCTTGTCAATGTTCATTGAACAGTATGTATCTTAGAAATTATTTATGTATTCATAGGTATTATATTATAACACAATGTTATATACTCAAATCTTGTTCCAATAATATCATATATATCTATATTATTTGTGGTTATGTACATCTATTTGTAGTAACACATAGTAGTTAAATTAAACTTAATTTCCGTGTAACTGGGGTAGTGAGAGTCAAGACTTATTTTTGTCAAGAGTTATTTTTTTTGTGATTATTGGGTTGTAGATTCCTTTGTTAAGTAAATTGTGTTAGGAGAAAAATGTAAGTGTATAAGATTACTTAGTATTTTTTCAGTGTTTAAAAGGACTCGTCCTTTGGCGGGCGGAATGTTTAAAAATATTTTATTATCTGTTACAAGAGTTTTTGATTTCTACGTTATCTATAGTATTTAAGTGATACAGTCCACTTCTCTTTGTCATTGTCAGTGTCATTGTCTATTACTTCCTGTTCAAAAATAAACTCCGAGCAACTACAAGTGTTTTTTAATAACCACAACAAGCAAAACTCAAATCCTTAAATATCCAATACCAGCGTGAACA
>DWOK01000008.1:0-11513 GCA_018250995.1 Ebrietas anacreon
GCGATTATCTTAAATCTTATCTTTGTGTCTGTCTGTCATTCTATCTATTTATTTGTTACTCAATCACGAGAAATTTTAATGAAATTTGGTAGGGCAATAAATTAAATACGGGAAAAATTTATAGGGAAAAACGTATATCTATTCAGATAATTAAACAATGGCGAGAAATAAAGTGTGATGCAGGCGGCGCCGCGGTCATTCTCCTAGTCATATAAATAAGTAAATTCTTATTGAAAATAAAGTACCTACGTATTTATTAAAGTTCTTTTACTTGAACTTACGGTAATAGACTTGAACTGCCCACTCGGTAATAGCAGTAGTGACCTACATCAGATAGAATAAATGGTCGTTAAATTGTTTGAATTCATTGTAAATTTCCCTTGTAGGTCAAACATCCTCCACCTATATACACAGCTCTCATGGTTATCTTTCGTGGAAAGACCTAAAACTGAGGCAATAATTATAGTAGTTATTCAAGTTCATAAGTTTTCTGTAGCAGACTTTAAAAGATTTTTCAACTAAGATAGGAAACCATATAAATAATATCCCAGGAATGATTGACTCAGCTTACAATCTCGTCTAAAATTGGCTTTTGATGTTCTAATTAAAATCCAATTTCATTAATGCTGAATATTATATTATATTATATATTATATTTTTCGAGTGGTGTAAATATTATTTTTTACCTCCATAAGTTTCAGTTTTATGACACTTTAACATTGAAACCATTTTAGGTACCTAAACCTCATTTACTAAGAGTTAAGGTACGTTGCACTCAGCTATTATATATTTTGCACTGCCGTAATATAGCAAACCCGGTGAACTTCGCTTCCACTTAGAATTAAATTAGAGTCACAATGTAACCTGTACCTAATTCTAAATGTATTTACAGTTATTTTTGGTCATTTCTATTTTATTAAACATCAGAAAACGCGGGCTAGCACATTATTAAAATTATAACCGATAATTTACTCAATACTCCGCGAGATTTACACTACCAAAGTAAGGTGTATCTTCGTTGTACTGGAATGGTTTATGTATGTACACGCCGAGGTGTAATTTTGTCGGCTTCACTTCGTGGTTCGTAGGATTCTAACTTAGTTTTATAAAATATTTGATCTGAGGTGTCATCATCCGAATTAATTTTCTATGTGCAGATGTGGGGTGCGTTACTGCGCGGATGCTTCTATCTGAGTTTTATATTTGATCTGAAACAATGAAACAAAATTTATTTGCAAATTATAGGTATTATAGTTGTTACAAGGTATTTAGGTCATCCTATATTTACCATTTTTTGGTATGCAAATTTTAAATGAGGATTCCTGCTATTTCTTCCAACACACTTATAAGTTGTTCACTTGTAGTACTCATATTTACTTAGTTTCACTGTCCAAAACAACGTATATAGTCCAAAAACTCGTAATAACTTTCAATGTTCCACGTTTATAACTTCGTTTATAACTTTGCAATCTTAACGCATAAAACACTCTTCACAAAAAACAGATCGGCCGCAGTCCTTTTGTCTTCGCTCATTAGGCATAGATGCAACCGATAAGGATCCGGCTCGTACGTTCGACCATATGTTGTGCGTATTAAGGTCGCTTTTGGCTTGGGTCACTTTTCTAAGAAAGACACACGTGCAGTTGCTTCAACGATTTATTGCGAACTAATTTTGCGTAAACAACCTAACATACCGCCCACCAAAAGGGCTTTAAGACCTTTTCTAAAACCAAAATAAATAATTGCAAATTCAATTATATAGCTTCTACAA
This sequence comes from Ebrietas anacreon, assembly GCA_018250995.1. Classification (NCBI taxonomy): domain Eukaryota; kingdom Metazoa; phylum Arthropoda; class Insecta; order Lepidoptera; family Hesperiidae; genus Ebrietas; species Ebrietas anacreon. The sequence continues at coordinate 1,772 of DWOK01000008.1, forward strand.
AATAATTACAAAATTGTATATAGTCTAGACACTACAACAAATTGCAATTATACATAACAAAATGCTTGTTTCATTGTATTATTCAAAATAATTATTTAAAACAATTATTCAGAACAATTATATTATACTTTCATGCATTACTATTTCCTCAAAAAAATCTACTAAACAATAACAATATACAAGTTATCTTTATGTAGTGTCAACTGGCATAAGACATAATTTTGATACACTTCTCTTAACAATATTTGAACCGCTCTTGACACTATATACGCGCGTGATACCATCTAAACCTGGATGTTTGTCTACAATTCGTCCAAGTAACCATTTTCCAGGAGGAAGCAAGTCTGTCTTTATGAGAACAATCTGGCCTATATCAAATTCTTGTGTTCGTTTTAGCCATTTAGGTCTTTGTTGGAGTCTAGAGAGATATTCTTGTTGCCATGCCTTCCAGAAATCATTTAATAGTTTCTGTGTATATTGCCAACGCGATAGATTGGATATCTTAATATCTTTTAAGTCTGGTGACGGAATTGTGACAGGTGTTTCGCCAATCAGAAAATGACCAGGGGTAAGTACACTTTCATTTTCCTTTTCATCTATGGGGCACAGGGGTCGTGAATTAAGACAGGCCTCTATTTGACACAAAACAGTTGTCATTTCCTCGTATGTCAAATTTGTGTTTAGGACTCTTCGTAGGTGGTATTTCATGGACTTAACTCCGGCTTCCCACAGACCTCCAAAATTTGGGCTATAAGCCGGAACAAAATGCCACTGTGTACCATCCCTTGCAAGAATATCTTCTATCTCACCATGAAACTGGAATTTAGCCTCATTCCAAGCCTCTATAAGTTCCTTATTGGCTCCAACAAAATTTCTACCTTGGTCGCTCCATAAGTGGTTGCAAACACCGCGTCTGGCCACAAAACGTCGGAAAGCTCCGATAAAAGCTTCTGATGTCAAATCACCCACGAGTTCTAAATGTATAGCCTTCGTTGACATACATACAAATATACAGATATAGGCCTTGTTTGTTTTAGCACCTCTACCTTTGGACATCAAAACATTATAGGGGCCAGCGAAATCGACACCACTATGCAGAAATGCTCTTGCTGGTGTTACGCGCTCTTTAGGTAAGTCTCCCATTAGTTGATTGTGGACTGTAGCTCTTTGCCTTGCACATATTAAACACTTTGAAATATATCCTTTTACCAACTTCTTTGCTTGTAATATCCAATATTTTGATCGTATGTAATTTAACATTAACTGAACACCTCCATGTAAGGTACGTTTGTGAGCATCAGCTACTATCAATTTACTAAAATAATTATTGCCATCTAAAATTATAGGATGCTTGGTCTCAATACTCAAATTAGAATGTCTAATCCTACCGCCCACCCTGAGAATTTTTTGAGAATCTAAGTAGGGATTTAATAACTTAAGTTTACTTGTATATTTAACTCTTTTTATTTTATTTAAATCATCTATTTCTTCGCTAAATAACTGATTTTGTACTACAGATACACATTTAAATAATGACTTATCTAATTCTTCAGTAGTTACAACTGAATCTAAATTAATTGAATTATTTCTTTTAAAATTTAAAAATCTTGTGCAATAAGTTATAGTAGTTAATAATTCCAATAATGTGTCAAATTCTTCAAACTTTTTTATAAGCATACCTTCATCACGTATTTCATTTTCAACCTTTAAATTTACTTCGATATTATTTTTCATTTCTAAGTTAGTATTTAAATTTTCACAATAGTTAAATTTTATATTTTCATCTCTTAACCAAGAGGGTCCTTGCCACCAAATATGACGATTTTTTAGTTCTAAAACTGTAGTTCCCCTAGAAGCAATGTCGGCAGGATTATCTAAAGATTGCACATGTGACCACTTGTTACTAATATTGTTATGAATTGTTACAACTCGATTTCTAACAAAAGTTTGCCATCTTGTTGGATCCCCATTTAACCATGATAAAACTACTGTTGAGTCAGACCAAGCATATATTTTACTAGCAGGTATTCGAGTCGCTTCACTAATCTGGTTTAATAATTTAGACAATAAAACTGCACCGCATAATTCTAATCTTGGTAATGACAATGGCTTTACAGGTGCGACACGTGCTTTGGCTGCAATTAAAGAAATTTTATACTCACCATCCTCGCTTCGGACTCTCAGGTAAGCCACTGCTCCGTATGCATAGATTGATGCATCACAAAATCCATGAATGGAAACATCATCTGTATCTTTTGAGGTACGTACCCATCTATCAATTTTTATATCTTTTAATTCTTGTAATCCTTGTCTAATTTGTAACCATTTTCTTTCTGTTTCAGGATCTACTTCTTCGTCCCAGCCGAGCTTCTTCAGCCACAGCCTTTGGATTATCATCTTTGCAGGTATGAAAGCAGGCGCTAACCAGCCCAGAGGATCGAACAACCGTTGAATGTCGCCGAGGATATTTCTCTTGGTAATTACCTTAGGAGGATCAGGTAAGTTCAATTCATATTCAAATTTATCATCTCCCATGTTCCAGGTAAGTCCAAGTGCTCTTATTTTTCCATCTAATTTTATATCAATTTTAACATGTGTACTTCTCTTTTCAGGTTCAACTGCCTTTAAGAATTCTTCACTGTTAGAAGACCACTTTCTTAGTACAAATCCGCCCTTTTGGAGAATATGAGTGATGTCTTTGGCCAACTCTATCGCTTCTGAAACTGTATCTTCACCTGATAATAAATCGTCCATAAAGAAGTCTTGTTTTATTGAATTTACCGCTCTGACATGCTTCTCATCGTCTCCTTCATCATCTGCCACCTGATGTAAAGTCTTAACTGCGAGGTAAGGTGCAGAAGCAGTGCCGAAGGTGACTCGGAGTAAACGATACTCTTTAACAGGATCTTTAGAATCGTATCGCCAAAGTATTCGTTGATAGTCGGTATCTTCTGCTCTTATTAAAATTTCGCGATACATCGTCTGAATATCTGCCATGAAACATATTTTTCTCAATCGCCACCTCATAATTAAATATCTTAGGTCTTCTTGTAGCTGTGGCCCTACGAGTAATTCATCGTTGAGTGCAATATTATTTGTACCCTTGGCAGAAGCATCAAAGACTATACGCAATTTAGTCGTTTCTTTGTCTTCTCTAAGGACTGCATGATGTGGTAAGTATACAGCCTTATTGTTCTTTTTATCCTCTGGTACTTCTTCCATATGATTTAATTGTAAATAATTGTTAATTCCTTTTGTATATTCATGTTTCAAACTTTTATTTCGCTCAAATCTTCTTTCTAGTTGTAATAATCTTTTAAATGCAATTTCTTTAGTGTTTCCTTCAATTGATTTTATATCTTCTGTCTTAAATGGCAATTTCACTATGTATCTTCCTTCTTTATTTCTTTTGTAATTATTTTTATAAATATTCTCACATAATTCTTCTTCCTTAGTTAACATTTTATACTTTTCTTGGCTATCCACTTCCCATAAATTTCTTAACATGTCATCTACATCATCAACCAAGTGGTGCATCACATTCATTTCTTGTACAGAGCTTTCTTCTTGAATCTTTCCGAAAAGAATCCATCCAAGACTTGTATTTTGGGCACATGGAGAGCCTGGTGGACCTCTTATTATCTCACTCTTTAATATGTGTGCACATACTTCCACTCCAAGAAGCATGTCTATAGGGCCTGGTTGTCTGAAATTCGGGTCAGCTAATGTGAGTCCTTGCAAGTGTGACCAATTTGAAAACGGCATCTTAATCGGATCGGATGGTAACTTAGTAATGTGCTTTGACATAATAACGTAGGCCTTTAAAGGGAGTATAAATTCTTTATCATACCTTGATAGCAGCTCAAATTGGACGGCATAAGATATAGGCGTTTGTGTGGCGCCTACACCGACTATAGTACCCCTACTAGGCGTTCGTTTTAAGTTTAAAAATTGCGTTGCTCGTTCACTAATAAAATTGGCTTGTGACCCTTGATCAATCAATGCGCGCAATACTGTATATTGTCCATTACTACTTCTTACATGAACCATTGCTGTCGCTAGCAATGTTGTGGACATCTTCATCGTAAAATACGACGATATTGGGCCTTGATCAACCTGCATTTGTTCTAAAGGGTGCTTGACTTCTTCACTTGCATGCTTGTCATGAGGTTGTGCGCTTGTAACGTCTGATTGTTTCGTAGTTGTCGGCTGATGTAACATAGTATGGTGTCGACGAAAGCAGATACGACACGTTACCGGAGCACGACACTTCCAAGCGGTGTGACCCGCGGTCAGACAATTATAACACAAACCCTTCTTCTTCACGAACTCACTTCTTTCATTAGGTTGCAGCTTACTGAATTTCATACAATGTGACAAGGTGTGTTTCTCTTCACACATACTGCAAACCTTGTTGACTGGCGATGTAACATGAAATGACTTCTCTTTAATAACTCTTTCTCTTGTAGGGTTGCTTGTTGTAATAGAAGTGGCTGTAGTTAACTCTAATGTACGATATTTCTTTTCTAAAAATAATTTCAAATCTTCCCACGTAGGTAACTCATTCGAATTATGATTGTATATATGTTCTTCCCAAGCCTTATGTGTTTCTGCGTCTAGTTTCTGGACTACAAAGAAAATGATAACAGGATCCCAAGTTTCAATCGATATGTTTTGATTTTTAATACTATTTAAGCTTTCGGATGTCGTATCTAGTATATTCTTTACTTGACTTGCACTTTGAACTGTCATTTTCTTTTGTAAAAATAGCTTCTTTAATAATGAATTTATAATTAACCTCTTGTTTCCATATCGATGTCTTAAAATATCCCAGGCTTGATCGTAATTATTTTCCGTAACTTGTATATTTCGTAACAAAGATTCGGCCTCTCCGACGACACTCGATTTTAAATAGTGTAATTTTTGTACTTTGCTTAGGCTTGTATTGTTATGTATCAACGAAATAAACAGGTCGTTAAACGTAGGCCACCCTTCATAGGTACCCGAAAATGTAGGCAACTGGATACGTGGCAACTTGACTATATTGCTATTCTGTTTCGTATCACACATCGTAACGTCCTGGGTACATGTCTGAGTTGCGTTTCTAGGTAATGTTAAGGTGTCCAACATATCTGTTAAATCGCCTTGCAAACATAAGTACAAATCTTCCACCAAACTATAATTATCGTTCACAAAATACGACATGTCGGCTCGTTGTGGTGCCGGTGTACATTTTACCAGTTCCTGATGTGTCGATCTAAAGTTAATCCAGTATTCTTCTAAGTTACGTTGACGTGTTTCAATATAGCCCTTTGTTAATCGCGATTTGGGACATTTTTTCAAATTTACTTGCGCTTTCTGGAGGATTCCCGCTATTTCTTCCAACACACTAATAAGTTGTTCACTTGTAGTACTCATATTTACTTAGTTTCACTGTCCAAAACAACGTATATAGTCCAAAAACTCGTAATAACTTTCAATGTTCCACGTTTATAACTTCGTTTATAACTTTGCAATCTTAACGCATAAAACACTCTTCACAAAAAACAGATCGGCCGCAGTCCTTTTGTCTTCGCTCATTAGGCATAGATGCAACCGATAAGGATCCGGCTCGTACGTTCGACCATATGTTGTGCGTATTAAGGTCGCTTTTGGCTTGGGTCACTTTTCTAAGAAAGACACACGTGCAGTTGCTTCAACGATTTATTGCGAACTAATTTTGCGTAAACAACCTAACATACCGCCCACCAAAAGGGCTTTAAGACCTTTTCTAAAACCAAAATAAATAATTGCAAATTCAATTATATAGCTTCTACAAAATAATTACAAAATTGTATATAGTCTAGACACTACAACAAATTGCAATTATACATAACAAAATGCTTGTTTCATTGTATTATTCAAAATAATTATTTAAAACAATTATTCAGAACAATTATATTATACTTTCATGCATTACTATTTCCTCAAAAAAATCTACTAAACAATAACAATATACAAGTTATCTTTATGTAGTGTCAACTGGCATAAGACATAATTTTGATACACTTCTCTTAACAATATTTGAACCGCTCTTGACACTATATACGCGCGTGATACCATCTAAACCTGGATGTTTGTCTACAATTCGTCCAAGTAACCATTTTCCAGGAGGAAGCAAGTCTGTCTTTATGAGAACAATCTGGCCTATATCAAATTCTTGTGTTCGTTTTAGCCATTTAGGTCTTTGTTGGAGTCTAGAGAGATATTCTTGTTGCCATGCCTTCCAGAAATCATTTAATAGTTTCTGTGTATATTGCCAACGCGATAGATTGGATATCTTAATATCTTTTAAGTCTGGTGACGGAATTGTGACAGGTGTTTCGCCAATCAGAAAATGACCAGGGGTAAGTACACTTTCATTTTCCTTTTCATCTATGGGGCACAGGGGTCGTGAATTAAGACAGGCCTCTATTTGACACAAAACAGTTGTCATTTCCTCGTATGTCAAATTTGTGTTTAGGACTCTTCGTAGGTGGTATTTCATGGACTTAACTCCGGCTTCCCACAGACCTCCAAAATTTGGGCTATAAGCCGGAACAAAATGCCACTGTGTACCATCCCTTGCAAGAATATCTTCTATCTCACCATGAAACTGGAATTTAGCCTCATTCCAAGCCTCTATAAGTTCCTTATTGGCTCCAACAAAATTTCTACCTTGGTCGCTCCATAAGTGGTTGCAAACACCGCGTCTGGCCACAAAACGTCGGAAAGCTCCGATAAAAGCTTCTGATGTCAAATCACCCACGAGTTCTAAATGTATAGCCTTCGTTGACATACATACAAATATACAGATATAGGCCTTGTTTGTTTTAGCACCTCTACCTTTGGACATCAAAACATTATAGGGGCCAGCGAAATCGACACCACTATGCAGAAATGCTCTTGCTGGTGTTACGCGCTCTTTAGGTAAGTCTCCCATTAGTTGATTGTGGACTGTAGCTCTTTGCCTTGCACATATTAAACACTTTGAAATATATCCTTTTACCAACTTCTTTGCTTGTAATATCCAATATTTTGATCGTATGTAATTTAACATTAACTGAACACCTCCATGTAAGGTACGTTTGTGAGCATCAGCTACTATCAATTTACTAAAATAATTATTGCCATCTAAAATTATAGGATGCTTGGTCTCAATACTCAAATTAGAATGTCTAATCCTACCGCCCACCCTGAGAATTTTTTGAGAATCTAAGTAGGGATTTAATAACTTAAGTTTACTTGTATATTTAACTCTTTTTATTTTATTTAAATCATCTATTTCTTCGCTAAATAACTGATTTTGTACTACAGATACACATTTAAATAATGACTTATCTAATTCTTCAGTAGTTACAACTGAATCTAAATTAATTGAATTATTTCTTTTAAAATTTAAAAATCTTGTGCAATAAGTTATAGTAGTTAATAATTCCAATAATGTGTCAAATTCTTCAAACTTTTTTATAAGCATACCTTCATCACGTATTTCATTTTCAACCTTTAAATTTACTTCGATATTATTTTTCATTTCTAAGTTAGTATTTAAATTTTCACAATAGTTAAATTTTATATTTTCATCTCTTAACCAAGAGGGTCCTTGCCACCAAATATGACGATTTTTTAGTTCTAAAACTGTAGTTCCCCTAGAAGCAATGTCGGCAGGATTATCTAAAGATTGCACATGTGACCACTTGTTACTAATATTGTTATGAATTGTTACAACTCGATTTCTAACAAAAGTTTGCCATCTTGTTGGATCCCCATTTAACCATGATAAAACTACTGTTGAGTCAGACCAAGCATATATTTTACTAGCAGGTATTCGAGTCGCTTCACTAATCTGGTTTAATAATTTAGACAATAAAACTGCACCGCATAATTCTAATCTTGGTAATGACAATGGCTTTACAGGTGCGACACGTGCTTTGGCTGCAATTAAAGAAATTTTATACTCACCATCCTCGCTTCGGACTCTCAGGTAAGCCACTGCTCCGTATGCATAGATTGATGCATCACAAAATCCATGAATGGAAACATCATCTGTATCTTTTGAGGTACGTACCCATCTATCAATTTTTATATCTTTTAATTCTTGTAATCCTTGTCTAATTTGTAACCATTTTCTTTCTGTTTCAGGATCTACTTCTTCGTCCCAGCCGAGCTTCTTCAGCCACAGCCTTTGGATTATCATCTTTGCAGGTATGAAAGCAGGCGCTAACCAGCCCAGAGGATCGAACAACCGTTGAATGTCGCCGAGGATATTTCTCTTGGTAATTACCTTAGGAGGATCAGGTAAGTTCAATTCATATTCAAATTTATCATCTCCCATGTTCCAGGTAAGTCCAAGTGCTCTTATTTTTCCATCTAATTTTATATCAATTTTAACATGTGTACTTCTCTTTTCAGGTTCAACTGCCTTTAAGAATTCTTCACTGTTAGAAGACCACTTTCTTAGTACAAATCCGCCTTTCTGGAGAATATGAGTGATATTCTTGGCCAACTCTATCGCTTCTGAGACTGTATCTTCACCTGAGAATAAATCGTCCATAAAGAAGTCTTGTTTTATTGAATTTACCGCTCTGACATACTTCTCTCACTGCCTCCTTCATCATCTGCCACCTGATGTAAAGTTTTAACTGCAAGGTAAGGTGCAGAAGCAGTGCCGAAGGTGACTTGGAATAAACGAGACTCTTTAACTGGATCTTTATCGGTATACCATTTCATTGTTTTTTTCATTACAAATTTAATTAGTATATATTTGGGGATTAAAAAAAATCAATATAAGTTTTTAAAAGAAATGGGGATTTGTTGAGTAAAATAAGTTATCGTAACATGATAGAGATAGTTAGTTTTTTGTTTTCTTTCTTTTTGTTTTAAATATATATCAATGTATTTTGTTGATTTTTTTGTACTTTCCGCTGTCATCATCAGAATCATCACTTTTCTTCCTCCAATGCTTTAGCATTCCTGTTACAACATTTTGAGTGTTTCTTCTTGGTTTTCCGTTTTTCTTGGAATATTCAGTTTTTGGAGGGGACTTTTCACTATCTTCATTAGTTTTATTCCTTTCTAGTAGCCCTAAATTACTTTCTTCGGGCTCGTTGGGTTTATTAGCGTTAATATTTTGAAGTCTTGCTTGATTCTTCGGACTGAGTGTGTGATTAGAATTGACATGTACTAACACTCCTGGCTTCAATGGCCATTTATTAGGCGTTACTACGGTTTGTACATTATCTCTATCACTTTTGGGTTCAGGTTTCGGTGTAGCCGGTTCACTTGGAATCTCTGATTTTATAGTAGATTTATTTGCATTTATAGTAGCTTCTAATTGAGACAAGCTTGCCTGTAAGTCACTCGTGTTTGATCTGTCATTAAATTTGTTTAGTTCTAAGCTATGGGGATAGCTTTGTGAGTCAACTAGTCTCGTTCTGTCTGATGACTTTGGACTAAATGATAAATTTATACGCGGCGATAAAGCGGGCAAAGCTTGTGATATAATTGATTGGGCTATGGACACCTCATTTAAACAGCTACCATCCGGACTGGAGGAAAGAAACATGAAAACAAATGAAATATGTTAGGAGCATGCGGTGATGCGATATGATTAATAATAAAAACAAAAATGACGTAGTTTCAAGTTAAAAAAAAAAACAGAATATAAAAAAGAAAATACATAATTCAATGTACCTTTATTGCTTAAGATGATATAACAATATAA
>DWOK01000009.1:0-11013 GCA_018250995.1 Ebrietas anacreon
AATTGTAAGAATTCTTTCGCGGTTCTGGTAGTTGTCCGGGCTTTAGATAGACTTGTACTAAGACGTTTTTATATGCAATGCAAGAACGAGCTTTATAGAATACTGAATGTAGCTGAGAGCTACTTAGCTCCCAGATTTCTTATCTCAGAAAATTTTCGCTTACAAGTCCCCAGGTACATTAGGCACATAAGAACACAGGGACCCTTATATGTCCCATTGTTGAGCACGAATCTCCCCACAATAGGGGAGGCATGGAGCATACTCCACCACCCTGCTCCGTTACGGGCTAGTGGCCAACCGGTGTTGGACGTTGTTAAACCATCCATAGGGTTTCCGACCAGGTTGAATGACTGTCACTAGCGATAATAACCGGCGGCTTAACGTCCGAAGCTCGGAAGTGCGCATGAAATTTACCACTAGCGATCACCCACCCGGGTACTGACTGCGCCCGACGTTGCTAACTTTGCGATTGCTTGCGATCTTCTCAGCCAGCGGGACTATGCGCGATTCAAGAACACAACTACGACATATTTCATATCTTCATCCCATTAGTGACCTACAGCAGGATCGGGTCTGATCTGAGCATTAAAATGATATAGACCTTAGTCCACCTCGCTGGCAAGTACGGCTTGGTGGACTTCACATGCCATTGTGAATATATGAACTCTGAGACATGCAGGTTTCCTCACAATCCCTTCCTACACGCTTACGGGCAGTGACTTATCCCTCTGTGGTCTTCTCGCGAGCACGGTGCATGCAACTGCAAGGAAATATCAAGACGGAATCTGAATACATCGCGGTGAAAGGATAGATAACAGACCAACTGAATTACGGAATAATAATATATTAATCAAATAGTATATTAACAAGTTTGTGGCAGAGAGACGAGTTGACTCCTAATTCCTTTTGAATGGTTATAGCAAAATCTAACATCATGGTGGCGGCGTCTAGTGACTGACTGACTGACTGCGGGAAAAATTTACTCTTATAATTTTTCCCTAATCACCAAAAGTAGAAAACATAGAAGTATAAGTTCTAAAAGTGAATATTGAAAGTTCGAAAAGATTTCTGTGGAGAATCAAAAATGTGACTATACCAGTGTAAGTTATTGCACCTCTTGTACACAATCCAATACGTAATCCGGCTTGTGAGCGCGCTACATCTGCGGCTCGCTTCGACAGTCTGCATGTTCCGAGCGTGCTCTGAAAACAAGTGCAATGGAAATATTCGTAATACATGGACTGGACCAAGACTGGACGTCACAAATTCAATCGCTATTTTACGTTGGATTCCAAATAGAAAAGCCGTCATAGTTACATTGTCGAATTGGACTTTGATTTTTTTTTGGCGTTATACTACAGACCAAATCCAAGTGAATTAAAATAAAATGTACGTAACTAACCAATAACTGCAAATCGCAAACTTTATCGAAAAACAGGTCTAAGGAGTTTAAATATTTATAACGAATTGATTTCTATCTATCCTATAAAGGAGTTGTAAGCACGCTGCGTATGCAGCTTGCTTCAATTGCTAGTTTCAAAACAAGCATAATACATTGAATACATCGGATGGAAGTCACAAAAATAGAAAATTGAAAAAATAAGTGCTTTACTAATGAAATATAATTCAGAATATGACAATAATGACAACAATTTAAATGAACGAACTCCACTGAAAATCTGGTCGAGGAATATAAATTCTTGAAACGACTAGGTATCTGACTGACCGGTAAATAATTTAATGATAAAAAGGGAATAAATAAAAATAATGTTTGTTGTAAGTGTCCTACATCTGAGGCTCGCTTCAACTGTCCTCTTATTTCAAGCATAATTCGACTAATTCTTCCTCATGAATCCGACTCAATCCGACTTATAAGTAGTTCACACTAAAATACTCTTCAGCTTTACGGGTATTATGTTAGTATAGTTTACGCTACATTTTGCTATCTATCAACACTCAAATAAGGGCCTTCACTTGTGAGTGCACAATATTTGCCGCTCGTTTCTACAATCGCCCTTATTTCAAGCGTGTTTCAAGCACTGAATACAAACGCAATACTACATGAATTGGAAAACGCAAATCCAAGAGACATTTTATTTACGATTACGCTGCATTTTGCAGTGTTCAGCATCAGAGATATCATGGTTTGATGTGTGAAAAAATATACAAATATATAATATACTGCATTTCAAGGATTATCTACTGTACCCAATATGAAGTCTTGTAAAGACATTGAGTATAAGTAACATTTAAGCATAAAGTTTTTTAAATTACATATATTATGTAATATTTTGAAAGTTGACGCACAATTTAACACAATAATATTGTACTTATTTGAAAAAATATTAAAACGCTCCATTTTGGAAGTATGTAATAATTCATCTTAAAGTACTAAAAAATATTAGTAAACTATAAAAAAAACAATAGTAGGTATTCATTTCATCGTTTTAGATGCCCTAAATGAATTTCTATCTTAACACTAGTGTTAACTTTTTTAAACTACCCGCTTATCGTTGTAATTGAGTTGTTCTTACGATAATCTGCCACTGTGTCTGTTTAAATGTGTAAAGGAATAATAAAGATATTTAAGTATCCGTAATTGTTTTCTACGAAGCTAGGCATTGGTTTGCGGAATCTCATGAAATGTTTGAGATTATAAATTCGTAAGAAGTGATGATTATTAGATGTTCCAGGTAAAGTGATAGTCTGACTTCTAGCTGAATTTACTTTATTAATTACAGTAAATACACGTTTACAATACTGTTTAGAAATATTTCGTACGTTCCACTTTATGTCACAATTCCCAATGGCCGTCGGTATTGCAGACAATCCAAATGACAGCGATTATTTTAGAGGAGGGTATTTCAAATATAAATGTCGTTATATCGAGATAATAAATTAGGATATTTTAAAATTATTGTTTGCATGTAGGAACCGCTAACAGACGGCCATTCTGCAATAGGAATGTCCCCATTCCTAATTTAAGCTCGGCCATTCTAACATGACGGGTATGACCTCATACCAAATATATGAAAAATAATAATAATTATTGCTAATAATCTATTCACATCAATACTGAAATAATTCATTAATCAAGGTATGATTGATAATAAATTAATTAATTAAATAATAAAATTAGATCAACTTCATGTAAAATAAACTTTAACATAAAAGTACTTTTCCACAGTAAGATTAGTTCCCGATTATTTCATCATCTTTCAAAAACACATTTCCTTTACACGTTATACATAATGCAAGTAATGACACTGGAAACATTGACAATAATCTTAGTTACATTTAACTAATCAAACAGTTATCATTAGCGGTGAACCCACACCCGAGGGCCCATAAACACAACATTAGTAAATATTCGTAATCCGAAATTTCAAAGCTCCCGTTTAGCCATCCGAAAGCCACGGTCTGCTCCTCTTCCTGATAACATTGATTACTTGGCCACCCGAGAGCCTTAAATTCACTAAATATTTATCAATCATCAGCCGTTTAGCCACCCGAGAGCCACGGTCTACCATCAGCTTGTACACCTCAGCGCTGTTTTTAATACCCGAGCATTGCCAACTCTCCGTAATCGGCATCAATCTAAGCTGGAAATGACATGGAAATTGGGTCAAGGGCTACCGGCCACTACCACTATGGTTCTAATACCGTACATATATAAGTACACATATACATAATACATATAAAATCACTCTAAAATAAAATAAAACGTTATTATTATGATTCATCTTGCGAATCCGAGTCACTATTGTCACTAGCTATCGGTGAAAAACATACATTAATCCAGGGTTTCAACTGGTCAGCCGAAAAAATATTCTTATACTGTCTTTGAGAAAGACCTTTAATACTGGACACTTCATACCTGTCTTTTTCAAGCACTGCAGTTACTTTAAATGGGCCTTTAAACTTTGCGGCTAACTTCTTGCTCTTACCCCTCTCTGGGTTATTGTTGGGTATCATTACGAGATCATCTAGTTGAAATATTTTAGTAGGAGCCCTTGTTTTATCAAAGTGTTCTTTCATCTTTTTCTGTCCTTCTGTAATCCTACTTTCTACTGATTGCCGCATTTCGTCTCTACCAATATCTGAAATCTGTTCATCCGTCTCTAAAGCCCCCTTAAGAATTCCTTCAGCCTGACTGGTGGTTCTTTGCCCAAATACAATCTCAGCAGGTGATTTCCCAGTACTTTTATTAACTGTATTATTAAGGCTCCATTGTAATTTAGCAATATTTGCATCCCAATCACTCTCACTCAAGCCATGGTTCATAGAGGCAAGCGAGTTCAAGATTGTTCTGTTATATCGTTCAATCTGCCCGTTTGCTCTAGGTGTTGCCACAGCATTTAAAACATGTTTAGCTCCAATTGAAATAACAAATTCTTTAAACTCGTTCGACGTAAAAGTTGTACCCTGGTCCGATATGATTATTTTCGGACATCCAAATATTGCAAATATATCTTCAAGTGTTTTTATTGTAGTTTTAGACCTAGTATTTCTAACAGCTCGAATAAAAATAAATTTGCTGAACCCATCAATTATCCCAAGAATGTATGTGTTCCCTCGTTTACTTTTAATAAATGGCCCCAAATGGTCCATGTGTATAGTGTGAAATATTGCATTTACTTTAGGAATTGGATTTAGATACCCTGACTTTTTGCCAGCCATCTCTTTGTTGTATGCACAGTTAATGCAAGCGTTAACGTACTTTTTCACGAAACGGTTCATTTTCGGGAACCAATAGTCCGCTCCAATTTTATCGAGCGTTTTTTCGGTTGAGAAATGACCCGCTTCGTCGTGATTAAGCTGACAAATCCTCCAGCGTGCTGAACTGGGTACCACCCATTTCAGTTTGGACCCTACACGCCTGTACACCTTACCATCACGCAGCACATAATTATTGCAAATATCTTTTATATCTTCCTCACTACTCTCTAAAATAGTTTTTATGTGTTTAATCCGTGGATCTGTCATTTGCACTGTATGAAGCCAATCCTGAGTTGTAATATTAAAGACCTCTACTTCGTCTACGATATCTGGTGGAGAGACAGGGTTTCTGCTCAATGCATCAACATGCTGCATATTTTGGCCTGGTCGATACTCGATTGTAAAGTTATACTCCTGCAATATCAGCCACCACCTGGCGATTTTTGGAATTAAATCGCGCTTAACTAAAGTACTACGGAGTGCATTGCAATCAGTGATAACTTTGAATTCCAGACCTATTAAATAAACCCTGAATCTCTTTAACGTCAGCACCACTGCCATTGTCTCAAGCTCATAAGAGTGCCAGAAAGCCTCCTCGCGTGTCGTTTGACGGCTAAAGTAGGCAACTGGCTTGAAAGGCGTATCTCCATTGGGTCTCTGAAGTAAAATACCCCCAATTCCGAACTTGCTGGCGTCGCAATGGACTTCCGTTATGTATTCTGGATTGTACAGTGCCAAGACAGGTCTGACTACCAATTTTGATTTTATTTCTTCAAATGCTCTGTCTTGTTCGTCACCCCAGTTCCATAAAACTTCAGCTTTAGTTAATTGCGTTAATGGCCTTACAATAGATGCGAAATTAAAAACGAAACGCCGAAAATAACTGGCCAGACCAATAAACTGACGTACTTGGTGTACGTTCATTGGTTTCGGAAAATCGGAAACGGCCTTTATTTTCTTGCTGCCTGGCTTCAGACCTAATTCGGAGATTTCATATCCAAGATACTCGATTTCCGATTGGAAAAAGTAACATTTTTTGAGGTTAAGGGTCAAATTGGCATTACGTAACAGGTTAAGGATAGTCTCCAATTTACCAAATGCCTCCTCAAAAGAACTACCCGTCGATAGCAAATCGTCTAAATATGGGATGGCCAGCTCGAAACGTTGAGGTCCCAAAGCTTTATTTATCATGCTTTGGAATACTGCAGGGGCATTCACAAGTCCAAAAGGCATCCGCATATACTCATAGTGACCATCAGGAGTCACGAAAGCTGTTAAATGGCGTGACTCCTCTGCCACCGGAATCTGATAATAACCAGACGCCATATCTAGGCTTGTGAAATATGTTTTGCCACTGAGACGATCGAGTTGGTCGTCAATAATAGGCATTGGATAACTGTCTTTTATCGTCTTTTTATTTAATGCCCGATAATCGACGCAAAGTCTATAGTCATTATTCTTTTTGCGCACTAAAACTATGGGACTGGCATAAGCCGATTGAGACTCCCTTATAATGTTGTTAGCTAACAATTCGCCTATCATTTCTCGCACTTTTGCGCGCTCACTGAAGGGGAGTCTGTAAGGTCTATATGTAACAGGAGTTTCATCGTTAAGCTGTAGTGTCATTTCAGTTATGTTGGTCAAACCGAGCTCTTTCATATTAAAAGAAAAGCAATCCCTAAACTTATTCAGAAGCTCTAACAATTGTTTTTTCTCATTATCTTTTACCTTTGGACCGATATTTAACATATTTACAGTAATAGGTTCCTTTACAGAATCAGTGTCATAAGACTGGTCTTTAAGGCCTATAGAGTTAACGTCTAAGGGCTCAGATTTTAATGGAGTTATAGCGGGATTGTTTAGTTTTATAGCTCGTGACAATAGTTGTAAGTTAATAAAAGAAATTGGTTTTTTTGACAAATTCATGATCATGCATCGACTGCTCCCATTGTGAAACTGGTAAATACCTTGCAACAAAATATATTCATTACCGGGTTTCATACATGCACTACCCGGTATAAATAATTGTCCTGAATAATTACCTTGCGTGTGTACCTCTATGTCTTTTAGCCCCATGATTGATACGTCATTAGTGTTATGAACGTCAACTTTTTCTAAATCAGAATCGTCGCAATAAAGGATAAGTTGAGAACTAGTTTTATGAACTGTAACCGTAGGCAGTTCTGTTAAAGACTGGCCAATGAGTACGTCTGTCTTTAGTAAGTCATCGGAAACAATAAAAGCTTCTATATCCGCTTCTACAGCATCAACGACGACGGTTATAAATATCCGAGCAATTGGTACAACACTCCCAAAAGCAAAACCCTTAATTATAGGAAGTCCTGTTTTATTAATTACTGCATTAAGGTTTTTAGAAACGCTTTCTCGAATTAATGTGCATTGACTCCCGAAATCGATATATGCCGTCACAGGTATACCATTAACGAGAATCAATTTGAAATACTTACTATTTGATTCTGCATTGGCTGTTATTTGTAAAACATTTTGTGTAGGCTTATTGTTGGTAGCTTCTAGTGTTTGATCAGTTTTCTGTTTGAAAACTGATGAATTCGTTGCTTCACAATTTTGTGTCATATGTCCTACCCGTGAACACTTATCGCATCTCATTAATGGCTTAGTACAGTTACGTGCAGTATGCCCTGTGTCACCACAATTATAACATTGAAAATTATATCTGAACCTTCCCCGGCCCGTCGCAGATGTGGATTTATTATTAAAGTTATTATTGCGGCTAGAATCTGGGTTTCTTGATTGTTGCGACTCATTTCTGGGTAACATTGTTTCTCTCCTTGACGGCAGAGTCCCTCGTTTTGATATTCGACGTAGATATTTCAATAACTCGGAGGTTCTCTTGAAACTAGCCCCTTGAGCATTCAATCTTATGCCATTATCGAAGATACCACTTATTATACAGTCCACTGCATTCCTTCCTTTAATCCCGCACATTTTCACCAATCTAGCTTTCTCGTGGAAATATTCTTCCAGGGATTCCTCTCTTCTACTTCTTCTACTAAGCATTTCTGATAGACGATCGGCGTAATTGCGATCGTCTGGGAACGTTTTTATAATTTTTCTTTGCCACTGTCTCCAGCTTAAATCAATAGTGCTTCTACCCTGGTACCATTTCTTTGCATGACCAGAGAGTTTTGGTATAGCGTAGTAAATGATCTGTCTTTCTGACCATCCATATATTCTTGCTGTCTCATTTACCTTACGGATCCAATCCGCAGCTGTCTGTGAATGTGCATCAGGGTCGAAATCTGGAATCACATTATGTGATCCTTCAAAAGTATTGCCTTTTATTATTTTAGAAAATCTTTTCAGCAAATAGTTATCTTGATGGCTAGTGGACCGTCTTCTTTTCCGGTGAGAACGAATTCTCGAACGGGGTCTTCTTCGACCTACCGATGACTCTTCAGAGAAAGCGGACGAATCCCGTTTTCTCTTATGTCTTTTTCCACAATCAATATTACTGGTTTCGTCGCTCGTGTTCGACGGTAAGTTTGTTCGACTACAATGTTTGTGTCGCCGGTGAGAACGAGACTTGTGCTTACGTCGCGTATGATAATCAGAATAATTGCATTCTGAAGATGTACAGCTGTCGCTGCGACGCCGATATAAACAAGAAGACAATGAAGAGGACACCCTACTTCGACTTGATCTACTGCGGTAAGTATCACGATTCCTTTGTGTCTTGTTCGATTTTGATCGAGACCGCCTGTAACTTCGTGATTTCTGTGTACGTTCAGGGCCCCTCGATACTCTAGGAGACTTATTCGGATCTAAAGGTGGAGTATAACGTGACCTATCGCTTGAAGCCATTGTATTGAACTATATTTTATAGCAGAGACTATGTAACCAAATAGATACATATATATATATATTTATATATATATAGGTTAGTATTATATTTTCAGTATTAATAGGAGGAGAAAGAGAAACACAATAAAACATAAAATTAACATTTTTGCACAGTATTGTATCTTAACTTACAAGTCGGAGCTATATCAATTATCTTTAAAACATCTACTGATAACCAGGACTTACACATATACCTAAATATTATCACAGTATATTTAGGTATATTGGTATATAAAGGAGAGAGAAAAAAACAAAACTATATTCAAATACACGACAGGAAAATGTAAAATATTTCATACTAAAATCGTTACAATTGCATAAAATTATAAATAAATATATAAGTCATTAATAATGACTTAATTTATTAAAGTTCATATTTTCTATTTATAGCCTCACATGAATGTATCATATAGTAGTCTTCGTCTCATTTACAGGATCAGTCTGTTTCTGTACCACTGTCGTCTATGGGTCCTAGAGGCTGGGAGAATCCAGGTTATAACGCACCTTTTGAGATGTGTATTGCCGTACTAAATATATACAAGTAATATCCATTACACATAATATGAACAAGAACGCAAGCTATGGATACCCATCCAACCTGAACTCGCCAATCGTCACACAACCCAAGATTTTAAACCACTGAACAATTATTGCAATCAGTCTCCTCTATTAACTTAATTCACACAATGCAATGTAAATTGTGTAATACCTATGAAAATTATAATGCGTATTCGCAACCAATTCCTAAAAATTTCCCGTCGACTCACATTCTTTGCCATTGATAATTAATATTCTGCATATTATGTCTGTTAATTAATGCTACATATATATCAGGTGTTCTAAATATAACCTAAGATGTTTTTAAATTAGTAATCTATTATTAGTTCCATTTAGAACCAAATAAAGTGTGAAGAATATAACACATAGAATCAAATGTTACCTACAACATTATTTTGTTACATTGCATTATTAAATCTCGATCTATTACATACAATTAAGTCTTTTTAAAAGTTTCCCACGCCTTACCAATCCCATCGATCTATTAATTAATTATAATGTATTTGCAACCCGGGATCGAGATGTTAAACAGTTATTTAGATATGATGTTCTATTTCAAGTATTTCAACAAAATTAAAGTAACATACCTGAGGATTTTCTCCGACACACTTAGTTCTTACCACTTCTGACTATTAGATGTTCCAGGTAAAGTGATAGTCCGACTTCTAGCTGAATATACTTTATTAATTACAGTAATACACGTTTACAATACTGTTTTTAAATATTTCGTACGTTCCACTTTTATGTCACAATTCCCAATGGCCGCCGGTATTGCAGACAATCCAAATGACAGCGATTATTTTAGAGGAGGGTATTTCAAATATAAATGTCGTTATATCGTGATAATAAATTAGGATATTTTAAAATTATTGTTTGCATGTAGGAACCGCTAACACTATGGTTCGCTTTAATAGTTAGGCTCCGACAAAACAGCCTAATCGACACCGCATCTAAGGCGAACGCTTTCAGGGAACACACCACAGATTAGTATTGATATGAGAAACCTACCGCGAGCTCAACTTCAATTCCGACTACTTATATATTATGACCTATGTATATCAATCATTACGAAACTATAGTTAGCATAAAATAATTTCGTTAAAAGTTAAGAAAGTGAAGCAAAATGACTAATTTGCTGTGAAAATGTAGCAAAACATGTAATTTCAAAAAAGGCGGCATAACATTTTATAGGTAAGCTGTAATTAAATAAAGTAATATTACCTAGGTTGTAAATTTATTTAAAACACATCCCTCGAAAAAACAGTGTATTCTGGGATAAATTTACGGGAAAAGGCAATCAAATAACAAAATGTAATATATTTAAATTACAAATGAATTTTGAAAGTTATGTATCAAATTTCAGGAGGTGTATTTTGAAACAATTCACATCCTAGGTACGGTTACTAGAAATTATTGTTAAAAATAAAAATCAGTAGGTACATTTGTGTTTGTATACGAAACACAAAAATATTAAACAAAATAAGGAAACGTAGGTTGGTATCAATACTAATAGCTGGATCACCGAAGTCACATTCGCATAAATTCGCGATACTTAGCTCAAGATACTACTTCCCCCTGAAGGGTTCCCATGTTGTCGTGATGGGGAAGGGGCTTAGTACCCGTGGCTAGCTACCTACATAGCCCGGGTAAGCTAAGAGGAGTCCAGAGGAGCGGCGCTCGGAGCAGGCGAGGTGCCAGCAGGAGACAGACTTCTGTGTCCCTCACAGCTTGGAGGGGTTACGGGAGGAGGGGCTTGTCCGTACGTCGGTGCCGCTCAGCCTGGCTCCCGTGACCCAATAAGAGCACACCGTTGGCTGCCTTCGCAGAGGGTCCGCAGGGGGAACGGAGCGGCGG
>DWOK01000010.1:0-10632 GCA_018250995.1 Ebrietas anacreon
CTCAGCACATTCACGTGCCCGAGGAGTGGGAGAAAAAGGTGAGTCATTAATAATGCCTACAGGCAAGGGGTATAACATCACCCCCCATAGGGTAAACTTCGGACAAGTTCCGAAGTTTAAAGAATATTCTTTAATTCAATGAAACCAAACTTAAATTATAAAAGATCAAAATAAAATTATAAACTTAAATATTATTTAAATTAAAGTTCTCAGCGAAGGGGCTGGAGGTGGTGAAGCCACGTTAGGGGTTGGTTTCATTTCAATGGATATGTCACCTCTATCTGTATTGTCTTTTAAGATTTCATCATTAGAGGAATTTAAAACGTGTCGACTGCCGCCAGATTTACATTTTAATAATAAAAACTTATAAACTTTAAAAATAATAAACATTACAATTATAGTCAAGATAATAAAAGTGATAGATGAGTAATGTACCCCATACGTCACAATGTGAGGGATGTTAGTTTCAATATTAGTTTTAAGAAGGTTATTCAATAAGCTGTCGCTTTTAGAATTTAAATCATCTAAATCAATGTTTTCTAAAATTGTAGGAGGTACATTATTAATTACTTCATTAAACTTTTTAACATTACAGCATGAATCATTAATTAAGTTGAAATCGGTTATAGATTCCGTTATAGTTATATTAAAATTATTAGATTCTGGTATCAGTATGGAGTTTTGGCAATATCCAGTACACGACCCGGGTATTGTAAGTATACCAGTTCCAAGAATACGTATTTCAAAAGCATCTGAGTTTAAACAATCGATTGATATTTTATTTGAAGAGGATTGTACAAAAATCCACCTGTTACCACTTATCTTTTTCCACAAATCTACTTTGCCATAAATTAATTTCGTATTACAATATTTTGGAATAACACTAATCACTTTGGTTAAAATTTCACTTTCACAACTTGGTTTCGCATCCGATGGATAAAGGTCCGCGATTTTACAAATATATTGTCCGTTCACTACACTTAAACAATCACTTAAGCTGTCGACATTACAATAAAATGTTTTGTCTTTGGTCAAGCCGATGTATTTACTACTGGGTATAATTAAACTAAAACTATTCGGTTCTACAATATTATGTGGTATAGGCAAAGGAATACTATGATACAAGTTGTATTCTTTGTTAAAAACAAGTGGTACTCTTAATACAAAAATTATTCTGTTATTACTAAAATAACAAATTACATTAGATACATTCGTAATTAAATGTACATTATTTAAATCTAACTTAGTTGGCAATTCTAAACCGTTAGGTATGCTTTGAATGTGATAAGCGAGTTCTTGGTATAATTGCAAAGGTGTTATTACAGCAGGATGTAGGATGTTTTGGCTGCTGAACATAATCGAATTTACAATGTCGTCTAACTGGAACGATATGGTCAGCATTACAATGTCGAGACAGTTGAATATAGAATTCGTAAGTTGTTGAAGTTGCAAGTCTCGAACAGCAATCGATACATTGTTCAAATTTGATGACAAGTTCGTTATGGCAATGTTTAGACTGGCTTCATTCTGTTTAATTCTACTTATCGTTTCATTATAACTCTTTATAACGGATTTAGTTACCAGGATATTTTGTTTAACTAATGTGTCCAAGTTCTTTTCGTTATTTAATACAGTCTCAATCGCATTATTAAAAATGAGGGCGTCATCTTCATCAAGGGTTCCAAATATATGTTTCATGAGGGTGCCAATGCCTCCAAACCAAGCACTACGTTTAAATCTAATATCTAAAAGATGAGACAAAGATGAAAATTGTTTTATTATATCCTGTTGCCGAATCTTTAAGGGTTGGAACATATCATGGCATTCTAAAAGGGGTGTATCATAACTTCTAACATCTTTACAAAGGTTTTCAACTATCTTAATAACCGAATCAATGTTCTCAATATGAGGTTTAAAATGTGAAATATCTAACGGAATCACTACATTTAATTGGCCGCTGTTTATCTTTAGTTTTCCTAAATAATCAAAGTAGATGCCGGAACCTGAAGTGATACGCTGTATATAATCATTTTGTGCCATAGCCGAAGCACTGAAAATAATAATAACTATAATAAGTAATAAGGTAAGTAATGTTCATTATTTATAATTAATCAATAATTCTTAAATTCTAATAAAATAAAATACATATTTTTTCAGGACAACTTCGTGTCTCAATTTAAAAGGTAAGTGTAGCATTATAAGCTAGGTAAAAAAAAAATTTAAAAGGTAAGTATAAAACTTAACATAATAAAGTATAATCTAGTTATATGTATTTAAGTATTTGTATATGCCGGTTTTAACTCATCATAGTGATGTGTTACATGTCTCCGATTAATTAATAGAGTTAATGTGTTATTTCCATTAACTTTAATAATCTTATAAGGTCCTTTCCACAATGGAGACAATGATTTTCTTAGTCTGGCATGATTTTTCAGATAGACGTAATCTCCTACTTTGTATCTGATAGGACGAGTACGAGTGTCATAATAGGTTTTGGAGTTCGTTTTTGAACGCCGAATATTTTCTAGGGCCTTGTCATGTGAGTACTTTAGACGGTTTTGGAGCATCCTAACATATTCTGGGTAAGTTGCACCGGGTGTTTCCTCAAACAATGAATTTGGGATAAAAGGTTTACGTCCAAACATTAACTCATAGGGAGTATAATGGGTTGTACTATGAACTGCGGTGTTGTATGCTAACATAGCTGTATAGACGTAACGAGGCCAATTTGTTTGATCGTCGTTCACGTATGATTTTAAATATTCTTTCAGGGTCGAGTGACTTCTCTCTAACGCGCCCTGAGTTTGCGGATGGTAAGGTGAGGACCAAAGTTGTTTTATCTTTAGGAACTCACATGTCTTCTTAAATAATTCCGATGTAAAGTTAGTACCTTGATCAGTTAAGATCATTTTAGGTAATCCGAAAACAGATATAAAATGAAGAAGACATTCGCTAGTTTCTTCGGCAGTTGTGCTACGAATGGGATAAGCCACAGAAAATTTCGTAAGGTCATCTTGCAGGGTGAGGATGAACCTGAGTTTGGCCGGACCTGCTTCTGGGAGTGGTCCTACAATATCAAGACTGACACGCTGGCAAGGTGCAGTAGAGGTGCTAGTAATCTGCATAGGTGCGCGATTTATTCTTCTAAGCGCTTTGTTTTCCTGACAGGATTTACACTGTTTAACATAAGATTCTATGTCACTTCTCATGCCTTTCCAATAGAACATATCTTTAATCCTGTTGTACATTCGGGCGGAGCCTAAATGACCTGCTACAGGTATATCGTGATTATCCCGGAGTATTTTCTTTACTTCTACTGGAGTTGGATATATAATATTATCATGATAAATGTTAATTTTTATATTCGTATTATGAAATAAATAACTAATCATATTATAAATTTTGGTAAATGAATGTTTTTCAAAAGGGTTTTTGAGGTCTGAAATTCCTACTTCGTCAGTGTTACCAGTTATTAAAAGTTCATTTCTAATATTTTTTAGGGTCTCAAATATCTCAGAGTATCGAGCTTCATCAAAGTGATGAACCTTGGTAAACAAAAGAAAGTAAATCTTGTTATTTAAATCTATTTTGTAAAATGAGTGTAATTGTTTTTCGTTATTAATAATTTCTTCTCTATTTTCAGTTTTGTCAAGAATTTCCAAAAGAAAAGGATTCGACTCATCGAGATCGATGGACGTGGGGATTAAAAGAACTTTACAATTACTTTTTAAAAGACATTCATTATGTTCAATAAGTTGTGTATTAAAGATTTTACTTTTGTCAGCAGTTGTTTTCAAAAAGGTTGCGTAATCGTCAGTCTGGGGACTTAAATTTGGTGATGGAAGAATATCCATAAGGGGTTCCGTTACAGGTTCTTCAAAGGGTTCTACTACTTGTTCTGTTATAGGTTGTACTACGGGTTCTTCAACAACTAATGGGTCAGGAGTAAGTAAGTTTGAAAGGTCTTCATTTAGTACATCATCTAATCGGAACGATGGGGGTGAAATTAATAGGTCATCTAAATCCCTATCTAAGTCAACCGCTTGGGCAGGTTGTTCTGATCCTAACTGGATTGGATTAACTGGGTATCTGGAAAGAGCATCAGCATTGGCATTTATTTTACCCTTTTTGTATTTAATATCGTAATTATACTCTTCCAATTTCAAACGCCACCTAACAAGTCTAGAACCTGGGTCTTTGCAGTTAAATAACCACTGAAGGGGTTTATGATCCGTTACAATAGTGAAACGGTTTCCGTATAAGTAAGGGCGAAAGGTTTTTGTACCAAAAACTATCGCAAGACATTCTTTTTCAGTTGTGCTATAATTTGTTTCTGCCTTATTTAATGTCCGGGAAGCAAATGCAATCGGACGGTCTTTGCCAATTTCACCTTGTGATAATATGGCTGAAATTGCGTAACCAGATGCATCACAGGTAAGCACAAATGGTTTTGAAAAATCTGGATAAACTAGAATGGGTGCTACAATTAATTTATTCTTTAAAGATTCAAAAGCTAATTGCTGTTCATTGTTCCAAATGAACTGATTATCCTTTTTCAAAAGAGTTGTCAATGGTTTGGCTAATTTTGAAAAATGCGGGATAAACCTACGGTAATATGAAATAAGACCTAAAAAGGACTTAATGTCTTTTTGAGTTTTAGGAACTGGGAATTGCTCTACGGCTTTAACTTTATCTGGATTTGGTTTTACGCCATCGCTGGTAATTATATGACCTAAATAGTTTACTTCTTTCCGGAGAAACTCACATTTATCAGGTTGTAATTTAAGATTAAACTGTCTTAATCGCTGAAATACTTTACTTAATTTTTCAATGTGTGTCTTAAGATCATAAGAATAAATAACTATGTCGTCTAAATATACATAGCAATGAATACCTTGTAAACCGGATAATACGGTATTCATGAGCCGCTGAAAAGTGGCTGGTGCATTCTTAAGGCCAAAGGGCATTCTTTTAAATTGAAAATGTCCTTCAGGAACGCTAAAGGCTGTTTTCTCAGCGTCTTTCGATTCAACTTGAATTTGATGAAAACCTGAGGCTAAGTCCAGGGTGCTAAAATATGTACTATTACCTAACTGGTCAAGTATTTCATTAATTTGAGGTATTGGGTAAGTTTCGCCAATTGTTATGTCATTTAATTTTCTGTAGTCGATGACTACACGCCATTTACGTTCTCCAGACGCGTCCAGCTTTTTGGGGACGACCCAGATTGGAGAGGACCAGGGGGAAAGGGACGGTTCAATAATATCCTGGTCCAACATTTTCTGTATTTGTGACTCTACTTCTGTCTTATGACACTGAGGAAATCTGTAAGATTTTGTATTAATAGGTACATCTGAACTAGTTTTAATTTGATGAGAAAGAGCAGTTGTAAACGTTAGTTTATCCTGAGGAAGGTGAAAAATATCAGAATAATCATAGCAAATATTAAGAAGGTTATCTAATTCTTCCTGATTAAGATGTGAAGTTCTTAAGGATTCTAAAACTTCCTGAGTTCTGTCAGAGGAATTACTAAAGTTATTAATTGGTTTAATGTCACAAGTGTTAATGGGTTCTAATTTTAGATTTAAATTTGATTTAATATTAATAGGTTTTTCACTCGTATTTAAAATTGAAATATTAACTCTATTATTTGGTTTAACTTTAACTAAACAATTAGATATCAGGATACTGTCTGAAATGTGTTGGTTTAAAATTAAACCTTCTTTTACTTCAGGGTTTTCAACAGAACACTCAATTATGGTTTCAGTTCTAGGATTAATTATATAAGAGGGTTCATTAAAAGATAATTGTACCTTGTGATTATTAATAACTAAAGTTTCTGAATTATAATTAATATGGCAGTTATGCTGCATGAATAAATCGTTACCAATTATTCCGTCATATGGAAGATTTAAATGTTCAAATACGTGAAACTTATGTTCCACTTTATATTCGTTTAATTTTAATTTTAAATTAACGTAACCAAGGCTTTTTAATGATTCTTCCTTTGAATCGATGCCTTGTACTGAGACATCGCTAGGCGATACATTGATGTCATTTTTAATACAAGATTTTTTAATAAGGCACAATGATGCGCCTGTGTCAATAAGTAAGTTTAGAGGTTTTATATTAGCTGTAGTATATACCTTAATATGAGGTAAGTATCGTTGTTTATCTATAATTTTGAAAATATTCTGTCGGTGGAGAGTTTGGGGCTGGTTACCCTGTTCGTGCACCGCAGAAGATGACTGACGGAGAGTTTGGGGCTGGCTACCCTGTTCGTGCGTCGAGTCATTTTTATTTAGGCGGAGAGTTTGGGGCTGGTTACCCTGTTCGTGCGCCTTATAATTTTTATTTAGCCGGAGAGTTTGGGGCTGGTTACCCTGTTCGTGCGGCTTTGAAGATGACCGACGGAGAGTTTGGGGCTGGCTACCCTGTTCGTGCGTCGAGTCTCTTTTAATGAGGCGGAGAGTTTGGGGCTGGTTACCCTGTTCGTGCGCCTTATATTTTTTATTTAGCCGGAGAGTTTGGGGCTGGTTACCCTGTTCGTGCGGCTTTACAGATTTATGAAAACGGAGGTCCTTAGGCGTGCCATTAATTATTGTTTGTCGCGCTCGACACGGAAGCGGGACACCTACTCGTTTAAATTTTCTACCTCCTCTACGTCTGCTTCTATTAATGAAGCGGCATAATCTAGGTCTACTTCGTCGTGACCTTCATCAGCGTAATTGATTCTATTTTGAGGATACTGCCTTTTGAATCTATCTATGGAGTTTTTTCTCCTAAAACAATTATTAATATCGTGACCTGGCAGTCTACAGAATTTGCAAGTTAAACTATTATTATTCCTCGGAGTTCCCTGAGGAGGACTTGGTGTCATAACTGCAGGTCTTGAAAAACTATAATTATTATTATGACCTAAAGCTGGTCTATTAAAAGAATTCGAATTATTTTTATTAAAAGGCCTACTTGGGCCGGGCCTATTTGCCTCATTCCGTTTGAATTGACTTAATATCCGTTCCTCAGATATAGCAAAGTTGATCGCTTCGTTTAATGTTTTTGGATCCCTACATCTAACGATGTTTGATATTCGAGGGTGCAACCCTAATGTAAAATGATGGAGGGCTAAGTCCTCCATGGCCGCAACACGACCTGGGATTTCTTTAACTTTAGAAGGGTTTAACCGTATTTCTATGAGTAATTGGGATAAACAAGTTTCAATTCTTAGCGCAAATTGATTGACTGTTTCGGATGGATTTTGTTTGCAATCCTGTAAATCCATTAATAGGTAAGCATAATGCTTCCTTTGATTAAATTGTGTGTTAAGGAAGTCTTTTAATTGTTCCCAAGATGTGAATTCTTTTATTGAGCAAGCTACTTCCGCTTTTCCCTGTAGTTGACTCAAAATATATCTGAACAAAATTGGTTTTTGTAAGTCAGATGCTAATTCAAAAGCGTTATTACAGTTCACTAAGAAAGAATTTAATGTTTCTCTGGACCCGTCGTAGGGTTTTATAAATTTTATTAAAATATTTAAATCGACATCGACTGAAGGTCTTATTCTTATAGGGGTTGAAGGGAGAATTGGCGATTTTTCACCACTTGCTACGTTTGATGCACTATCCTCTGGAATATCCAGGGTAAGAGGTTGATCTTTAATCGCCCGAGGCATTTTGAATTTTATCATAAACAAAAATTTATAAAATATTAAGATTCAATTTAACTTTCACTTCCTAACGGATTAAAATTCCTATATAAAACACAAAAACACAGAAAACACACATAAAACACAAATACAGTTGTAAAACACAGTCAAATCAATAACACGGAAATAATATTTAAACAATCAAATAGAGAAGCGTTTCATGCAACAAAGTAAAATCACTGAATAAACTTTTAAATGTTATTATAAACTTATTCTGAGGAACTAGGATCACTATTCAAAATAAATTCAATTGTAGAATCATAAAACATTAATTAATTATAAAAATCAGTATATAAAAGTATTTACTTTAACAATTTCTTATTTCAAATAAATTCTCAAACTTTAAAATATTCATTTCAATATTAAAATATAATTCACTTTTTAAATTCAATGTTAAACACTTATGTGTATATAAAATTTTAACGTGGTTAACCTAGCTAGCTTGACCAAAGACTTACATAAAATACACAAAGACGACGAGTCGCATTTCGGCTGTGGTGCTGAGACCTGGCTATGCGTTGCTCGAAGGGGAGAAGGCCTCTCCTAGGCCTCTGCGTCGCTGGTGCCCTCTTGGTTGATACACGACCCGGTACTGGGATTCACGCGAGCAGCGTGTCAACTCGTCGGCGTCTCTGGCTCGGCGAAGTCGATGATGTGACCAACCCGTTGGTGCTTCCAGGACTTGGTCAGCTGCTGGTCCACGGAGTCTACCCTTTTCACTTACACGAATTGTTCGCGTTAAACTTTACTATACGGCACTTGCACTTTTCTTATACACTTATACTGTTCCACGATGATCCCGGTTTCGCGGTTAAGGCATACAGGGAATATCCGGATCCCACCGCTGCCACCATAAATGTTACGGGACTTTATTGAAACCCGTTTTTAAAAAAAGATATTTTATTTAACTGAAGAAATATTACATGAAATAGAAATATAAAGGGATCTGGATTCCCCCCGGGATCCTTAGGCAAGCCGTTTAGCAGCAATTCTGCTCTATAATAATGTTACGGGTAGACTGAGGGGTCTGAGCCCAGAAGGACTATTTATGTTAAGTTAAAAATGAGACTCAGCACATTCACGTGCCCGAGGAGTGGGAGAAAAAGGTGAGTCATTAATAATGCCTACAGGCAAGGGGTATAACAGTACGTAAGACACTGTACAAACAATTGTGCTTATCATGCAAAATTTTGGTCTAGGTAAACTATAACTTCAAGGTAAGGTAAGGTAAGTTTGAAGACCGTGCCAAAGTTGGATCATGCTGGATTAAACAACATTGACATCAAACTTTACCTAGAAACCTTTACATTTGTTGAGGTTATTCCATAATTTTGAGTTAAGTTTCGTCTTCACAACGAAACTTAACTCAGAATGGTAAATTTGTTTGAATTACTTTACTTTCTGACAACGAAGATGTATTATTTGAATACAGAATCCCAAAAGTAACAGAAAAGATCAAATCGCACGGAACAAAAACCAGCGGTTTCTTTGTCGAAAAGATAAGAAACGATTACATACAATGGGCAAACTTCACTGTTTGGTCACGAAACAAAAGGTTCTTGTGAAACCAACTTTAAAGGACACGTTGTTTAATTAAAAGCATGGAATTATGTACTTTATTCCCTTGTAATAAGACTGTGTAGTAATTTAGTCGGGTACGTGGGACTTGTAATTTTGACTTTATCGTGAGTACGAATTGTTCGCTAAGTGGTCTTAAACGCTGATGGCTTTCTTAAGTTCTTAAATTTTCCAATAAATTATTTTGAGACGTTCATTCAGGTAAACGCGCATAGCAAATGATGGGAAAAGTTAAGTAAGTTAAGTAAGCACCTGGATGGGTGATCGCTAGTGGCAAATAACATGCGTGCTTCTGTGCTTTACAGAGCACGTTAAACTGTCGTTCCCGGTTAGTATCGACAGATAACAGTCGTTGAACATTGTCGGAGGCTGTTGGGTGGTTTGACCACTAGCCCGTGTAAAGATACGATTGGTGAAAACCAATCAGCGTTGGAGCAGCGTGGTGGAGTTAGCTCCATGCCTCCTCTTATTCTGGGGAGAGATCCGCGCCCAGTGGAACAGTGAGACATTTAAGAGTCGCAAACAAATCAAACTAAAAATTCGATTAAAAGCAGTGAAACGTTTCGTAAAACAGCAACACAACGTGCCTACATATTTGTTCCGAAGTCATCGTAATTTAGGAAAGATATAGTTCCACTACTTTCATTTAGAAAAAAGCATAGATTAACCATTATTACTGGAATATTCTATAGTACATAACTTAATACAGCGAATCCATATATTTTCAAAAGTGGAAGGGTTCTATAAAACATATTTTTTATCAAAATTCTAAATCTACATACACAAAATATTTATACCTCAACCCCTAAATCATATAGACAAGGGGTTGACGGCGGCAGTAACTCTCAAAACTTCAAAAACAAAGGAATTTCGATATCTGTCAAAAAAAGCGAAGATTTTACGGTTTAGCCGTATCGCCGCAGGTGGCACTATAAAAACAACGCCTATTGTCTATGGTTGTAAAACAATAAACTAGTTTTTGGTTGAATTTATTAACTTTCATATCTAATTCCAAAATATATAAGGATTGGCTACAACTACAAAAGTACTAAAAGTCGGCGCAGTCATATAGAACTTGGCTAACATTTTCATATCCGTGGTTTGATGGCATAAAACGCACATAAGTAAAAATTTGCATACCCAAAATATGGTAAATATAGAGTGATCTTAATGTTTTGTAACAAATTTCTGACCTAGCTATGACCCTTTTAATGTCCCACTGTTGGGCTCGGGTCTCTCCCCAGAACAAGGGGAGGCTTGGAGGGCTCCACCACGCTGCTCCAATGCGGATTGGTGGAGGTACGGGTTAGTGGCCAACCCGTGTCGGATGTGTCTCAAACCACCCATAG
>DWOK01000011.1:0-10490 GCA_018250995.1 Ebrietas anacreon
GGCGTGATATATTTGCAGCAATATCGATCAAAAGGCTTAGGCAGGCATAAATAATAACTCACGTACAAACAATTAATCATGAATAATCACGCTGATGTCGTCATAATACGTGTTTTATTTACTGGGATGAATCCGACAACAATTCAATAAGATTTGCAAGAAGCCTAAACTGAACCTTATAGCTTGGGTATAAGCGTGATTATTGATTGAGGTTGAAATTTGTGTACTGGTTGGTATAATATATTGAATTATTTTTTGTGTGATGGTAAACCATTATTTAGAATAAACCCCATCACTGGAACAACAATTTAAAAATTGAAAATTCGTGTATTTTTACAAGCTTTGCAAACTTTGCTTTGCTTTCGTAGGAGGTTGAACGTGGATGTCAATGGGCAGCAGTGATACTTAACATCATGTGGGAAAAAAAAACATGGCCACTTGCAAAGGCGAGTGTGTCTATAATATTATGATTTATTTAAAGAGGTTGAACATGTCTCAACAATAGTTAGCCAACTTGAGACCCAAAAGTATGACACATATTAATGACATAGATTAATGACATGATCCAGTCATGCTTCAAGGGTAGTTGTTGTCATAGGGTGAACGTCTGTTGACATTGTATTGAACAAATTGTACTTCGTTTGCCACAGAATTTGGGCTATACTATTATAGTTTTCTTGAGTCTACTGGCTGAGAATCCGGTGTCTCATTAGATTTTTAGTGTGTACAATGTAATAGTTGCAGAGATATTATAGTTTTCGTGCGAAAACACACACACACACACACACACACACACACACACACACACACATACACATACACACACACACACACACACACACACACACACACACACACATACTTGCTGCTACCGGGCGCGTCTCCTCATGCGGATAGGAGAATGCTCGCTGCTCTTCAGAGCAGAGGGTAGGAGTGAAATAAAATAGCTCCCGTGGACGAAACACCCCAAGTCAAGGTGTAAAGATACCGTGCCGAGGACTGAATGGCGCCGGGATAGAGCGTCATGAACGGTTCCCCTGGGGCACCAGGTCCCACCCCAGGCGTATTTAGTGGCCTTGCTCCAGCAACCGGGGCTCTGCTGGAGTCGACTGTTATTTCCCTAGGTTCTCGTGGGAACAGTATGGAGAATGATTTATTAAAACCTAACAACGATGGAAGTGGAGCAGAGAACAACGGGCGTCATACCCAACAGGCAATACTGGATGAGGTAGCCGAAAGGACGAGGAACGAAGCGTGGAATCGTCTTGGAGAGCTCATCGATGTCGCTAAAATTTTTGCTGACTCGAAACCTAACATCCACAGGGAACTCAAGAAGCAGTTGGCTACTATAGCTGCAGCCTTTAGAAGGCTGAAAAGAATTGAAGACGACACTCGCGAAAAGCGGCAACGTTCAAGCGTCGTTACCAGAGATGCGAAAACATCGCCTATAACGGAGACATCTTTCGCGAGGGTTGTGACAGAATCGCGGATAGAAGTAGATACGGGAAGTGACGGAGACGGTGAATCAACTGACCGAGCATCGGCAAGCCGGAAATATAAGAGGAAGAAGCGGGACTCGCCAGGAGTAACTAATGACCTAGTCAAAAAGAAAAAGGAAGAAGGCCCTCCTCTTTGCATAAAGACGAAGATGCCATGCCCCGGGAGCAACATAGAGCAGAATGGAGCCGTGCCAGAAGTTGAAGCCAGTGGTGACGAGGCACGACACATCAATAAAGATGGCGAAGTTTGGCAGCGAGCCCAATCAAAAAAAGAACGGAAGAAGCAGCGCCAAGAGCAGTTCTTGGAAAAGTCTGCGCCAAAAGCAAAGAGGCAACAAAGGCTAGTGACCCGACCGACTGCACTGATCATCCGCCCTAAGGAGAAGACCAAATACGCGGAAATTCTTACGCGTGTTAAGAAAGATGTCCCGGATGAACAAGTTCGCTCAACTGTGGACAAGATCCGCAAAACAGAAGCCGGAGACCTACTGATTGTTCTCACTAAGCAGAACACCGATGGAGGGAAAGAACTGCAACAAACAATAGCAGATTTACTTAAGGATGATGCCGAAGTTATCAGTAAAGGTCCCCAACAAGAGCTCGAAATTAAAGACATTGATGACACCACAAGTAAGGAGGATGTCCTCGTAGCTATCCAAAAAGCTGCCGGAGAGGATCATCAAATACAGGAAGATGCAGTCAGGTCATTGCGTGATTCATACAGAGGGACTAAGGTTGCTCTAGTGACATTGGCAGCGCCCACAGCTAAGAAGATATTAGAACAGGGCAAAATTAGGATCGGTTGGGTCAATTGTCGTATAAGACCAGTACAGAGACCAACGAGATGCTTTAAATGCTGGCACTATGGTCATCTCGCTATCCACTGCAAAAGCGATCTAGACCGAACCAAACACTGCTTCAAGTGTGGGGAGGAAGGTCACAAGGCTGGGATATGCGGGAAAGCCGCTCGATGCGTAATGTGCGTTGAAATAGGCAACACAGATAGCCCCACGCACGTTGCAGGTTCTAGCAGATGCCCAATATACCGAGCGGCACTCCAGGAGGTGAAGGAAAAACAAAAATTAAGGTCCTTCAAATAAACCTCAACCACTGTGAGGCAGCACACGACCTACTAATGCAGACCGTGCGAGAACAGAGCCCAGATTTGGTACTCATATCAGAGCCGTACAGACACCTAGAACACCAACCTTGGGAAGTGGACACCACAACAAAAGCCGTCATCTGGTCCTGCGGCAAACTCCCTTTCCAAAGCGTAGTTAACAACACGGAGGCAGGTTTTGTGCGGGCAAAAGTGGACAATATCTACTTTTATAGTTGTTACGCACCACCCAGTCTCTCTATGGGTGAATTTACAAGCTTCCTTCATCGACTGACCGAAGACGCGAAACAGTACTTTCCCGTTGCAATCGCTGGAGATTTCAACTCTTGGGCTGTCGATTGGGGAAGCAAAGAAACTAATGCGCGCGGAGAAGCACTGCTGGAAGCCATGGGTTTACTCGACGTAGTGCTACTCAACAGCGGTGACAAACCAACATTTATCAGGGGAGAAGCTAGCTCCATTGTAGACCTAACCTTCGTCAGTAGCTGCCTTGCAAAGGTTAACTGCACCTGGAAGGTGCTGGATATCTATACGGCCAGTGATCACTGTGCCATCTTATGGACACTACCCACAGGCCAGACAAAAGAAAGGGTACGTGTTGGACCCAACGAAATTCGTTGGAAGGTGAGTGCTTTTGATGAAACCGCCTTTACGACGGTTTTAGATACGCGCCCAATCATCAACGGGAACGCCGATAATAAGGCCGAAGAGCTAATGAGGAGGATAAAGGCCGCCTGTGATGCCAGTATGCCTCGAAAGCGTAACATCAACTATCGAACATCAGTATATTGGTGGAACGCTACAATCAGTGCGCTCCGTAAGGAGTGCTTAAGAAAGAGAAGGGCGTCACAGCGTGGCCGTAAGAAACCAAACTCTGCCGAGCTAGCGGCAGAATACAAGGCAGCACGTCGTTTATTAAATGTGGCGATCAGGGAAAGTAAACGCCAATGCTGGAACGAACTGATCAATGAGGTAGAGAAGGATCCCTGGGGTAGACCCTATAAAGTAGTCACGATCCGTTTGAAAAGGGTATCATCAATGCCGACACCAGTCTGTCCTATGTTGCTGGAGAGAATCGTCGCTACACTGTTCCCTCAACAACCAGATTTCCTCTGTCTAATTAATCAAGACGAAGAAGAACAAATTCCTCCGGTGACCATGGAACAGTTGATGGAAGCATGCAACAGGGTTGGAAACAGAAAGGCCCCAGGCCCAGATGGCATACCAAATGTCAGCTTGAAGGCAGCCATCAAAGCAGCGCCGTCACTGTTTCTAGAGGTTTATAACGCATGCCTCAGAGAGGGAATCTTCCCTTTAAAATGGAAGCAGCAGAGATTAGTCCTTCTTCCGAAAGGTAAGAAACCACCAGACGAACCAACATCTTATCGTCCACTCTGCATGCTGGACACAGCTGGCAAAGTACTAGAACGACTAGTCCACCAAAGAATAGAAGCAGTAGTTGATCCGCTGCTCGCTAGCAACCAGTACGGCTTCCGGAAGGGTCGCTCTACTTTGGATGCAATCAACTCTGTGGTAAATACAGCCAGAGACGCCATCTCAGGAACCAGATGGAAGGGAGGATCGAAGAAGTATTGCTTGGTGGTCACTTTGGACATCAAGAATGCTTTCAATTCCGCCAATTGGGATTTCGTTATGAAAGCTCTTAACGATATGAAGGTACCAACATACCTACAAAAATTGGTGGCCAGTTACTTCTCAGGCAGACTCCTGAAATATGACACGAATATCGGTCCAAAAGAGCACAGAATTACCGGCGGTGTACCTCAGGGCTCTGTCCTGGGTCCCCTGCTGTGGAACGTCATGTATGACGGACTGCTGAAGGTAACACTACCAAAGGAAGTAAAACTTGTAGCGTATGCGGATGACGTCGCCATTGTGATAGTCGCAAAACACCTCGAAGAGATAAGCTACGCCTTCGATGTAGCCTACGAAAGAATCAGCCAGTGGATGAATTCGGTTAGCTTAGAACTAGCGGAACATAAAACCGAAGCGGTCCTTATCACCAGCAGGAAAAAGCTAGAAAACATCACGCTGAGAGTTGGAGAATGTGAGATAACTTCACAGCCGTTTCTTAGGTATTTGGGAGTGATGATCGACAACCGCCTCAGCTTTAAACAGCAAGCAGAGCACGTGAGCATCAAAGCCTCGGTGGCAGGAGCAACTTTGTCACGGCTCATGCCTAATGTCGGAGGACCTAAACAAAAGAGAAGAGCACTACTGACTTCAGTAATAACATCTGTGCTCACATACGGGATTCCCATCTGGGCCGACACATTAAAGTTGCAGGAATCACGGAGAAAAATCACCCCGATATACCGAAGGAGCGCCCTGAGGGTCGTCAGTGCTTTTTGCACAGTGTCGGAACACGCAGCGTGCGTCATAGCCGGCATGATTCCGATAGAAGTGCTCGCTGTAGAGCGACGAGCCCTCTATCAGCGGATGAAGACAGATGTGGTAAGCCCAGAAAAACTTAGAGCGGAAGAACGAAGCAACAGCATTCGGCGATGGCAGGAGCTGTGGAACTCTGCAACAAAAGGTAGATGGACGCATCGGCTGATACCGGACCTCAATAATTGGTTAAACCGTAAACATGGTGAAGTCAACTACTACCTGACACAGATGTTATCGGGTCATGGATGCTTCCGAGCGTATCTACATCGCTTTAAACACGATGATTCTCCGGAGTGTCCCACCTGCCCCGGAAGCACTGAAGACGCAGAACACGTATTTTTTGAATGCCCACGATTCGGTACACAGAGAGATACGCTGGGAAGTGTCCTTAAAGAGGAAATACGCCCAGAGACTTTGGTAAGCTTGATGCTGTCATCCCAGTCCGCGTGGAATGCGGCAAACACTTTCGCGACCGACGTCCTACAACATCTTCGACGCGCGGAAAGGGAGCGAGCCAAGACGAGAGAGCAATAACGCTAAAGCCTCCCCCCGTGAAGTAATGCCTAAAGGCGGTTCCGCGGGGGACACTGTGAGGTAAGAGAGAGAGGATGGGGGTTTAGTGGGTATGGGAAGTTATCCGAGTCCCACATATCCTGGACATCAGGAACGCGTAACAGCGTTCCCCTAAAAAAAACACACACACACACACATCTGGGTCACTGCATAAGTTATTGCAAAATGTTTTAAAAAAATATTGGTAGGTATCATCAAAGGCAATCAAATAAATGTAATCATGGTTCTATACAATAAAGGTTTTTATTTATTTGATCTATGTCTCTTTATAACAATTGTCCCGACGTAAATACTATTTTAAGGGTACTTATGGGTTTGGATACTAAACTACTAGACTAGTTTTATACTAGTGGTGTAATGCGGCTTTGCTTTGTTTTATATATCTTTATACAGTCGATTAGTTTGATCATTTCGTTCTTTTGGTTATGCAAAGGTGCAGCTATAATGTCAGTTATACTATTTTCAAGTATCTTGCATATCGTGTTTGTAACAATTTCTGAAAAAATACCAACAATATTAAAGTCAAGTACCACCGCAGAATCAAAAATCTATGTTCACATGGTAAATAATGCAAAACAATGGTTTTGACAAATATATTTTAGTAAACATGCCTTACCTGGTATTTTCTTAGCAGCAAATTTCACTGACAGTACACCATATCTATCAATTGCAGAAAATAAAATGTTTTCTTTCAGGCATTGACTTTCCGTAGTAGTTATTTGGTCTGTTTCAACCAGATTCTCATCAGTTGTTGTGTATAAATCTACGTCACTATAACTTACAACATTTTTTATATACTGATTGATGATTTCCTTTCTTAATGGGATGACTTCGACGACAGGTTTCCTTACGTTTTCATTGCAGAATGTTTCTTTTAATTCAGTGGGATTTAGGCTGGGAGTTTGAGTGATAACATTAACATTTTCTTCCGCCATAGGTGTAGAAGGTTGCGTACTTTCTGTTATATTCAATTCTTTGTTTGGCTGGTTTTGCAATTCGCCATTTTGTTCAGCAATGTCACCAGTGATCGGTTCCGCACCAACTTCATTCATGATAAGCTCCATTGCTCCAAGCTGATTTTGTTCCATTTCTTTCGTAGGGCTTGATACGTCTAAACTCGTATCTTTTTCATCTACTTCATCGCCTGTTTCCTCTGCTACCATATCGTCTGGTAACATAAAATGTTCACCCCAATTTTTACAAGAAGTTTTGTTCTCTTCTGCGGTCACATCTGTACTTGTACTAGAGTTGATAGATTTTTCCTGTCTTTCCTTTTCAACTGTCAAACTTTTACGCTGTTCCTTATCAGGGTTATTTCTATCATACTGGTCAATAATGCTCTGAACTGATAATCCTATTTTTTTCCTTTGCTCTTTTAAGTCCCTATTATCATCATCGTCTGAGACAACCACAATTTGAATAATGGGTAAATCATCTTTGTCAATGCTTTGATCATTTGAACTATATCGTACTCTCTTTTCAGAATAGCATTGTGAAATATCCAGTTCAGTGTCTGCTGACCGCTTGAGACTTTTACGAGTATTAGGTGATTTCTCTATCACTCTAGCTGGAGAAACTGAAGCGTCACCTTCCTTATTACTCAGCGTTCTGGTGCGACTTCTAGTATTAACAATGTTGCTATCAATGGAGGGAGACTTGATTTCAAGTGATTTGTTAACCGACCGACTTTCTTCCTCCGATTCTTGACCAAGTTTTGATTTATCCTTCGATTTTGCTTTTAGTGCTTGCTTTGATTTGAATTCAGTCATTATTTTGACAGCGTTGTCATACGCAATTTTGTTCTTTAATTTAGAGGAACTAATTTCGTTTGATTTCACGTTTCGCACTTTAGATACATTTTTGATTGTGCGAGGGCTTGTTCTTTTTATCTTGCTTGTAGGCAGAAATGCTTTTCTCAACTTCTCGAGCTTCGATTTTTTGTTTATTTTCTTTTTATTGGGAATGTCTAAGCTACCTATTTCAGTGGCATTAAGTGTATCAGAATTATTCTCAGGAATATCTTTCTCACATACAACTGTACTAATTCTTTTACAATCTTTTGCTTGCCTTTTAAGTTTATTTCTTCCATTAATGTTTATTTTTACATTTTCTGTCGTAGCCATTACATCCATTTTATTTGTTTTTTGTGATTCGTTTATAGATAACTCAGATGAATCAGTCACATTCATATCATCATGCGTATTGTTTAACTCACACTCTTTTCTTCGATGTACGTTCCTTTTAACATCTTTTGCCGCAGCCTTTGCATCCACTGTATTTATTTTTCTTGATTCGTTTATAGACAACTCAGTTGAATCTGTCACATTCATGTCATCATGCCTATTGTTTACCTCACACTCGTTAAAAACACCAGGTGCAATATTTAAAATGATTGGATCGTCTTCTTCATCTTCTTCGTCTACTTCGTTCAACTGTTCATTTAAAGCTTTATACCGCGGGCCATATGTGGTTGTTTCGTTAAGTTCGACTTCAACTCTTTCAATTGAATCCATTTGTTCTTCTCTGGTGGGTGTATCTGATAAATCTTTTAAGGAATTTACCATATCACGCAACATATCTTCATAATTTCCATTTTCAGATAACGGATTTATAATATTAGATAGGTCTTTATGGTCTCTCTTGTGTTTATTTTTTTCGTCTTGATTGCTTGATTTAGTTGCATGCCCACAAAGTAAAAGAAGTACGTTCATCACACCATCAACAAAAGGAGTGTTAACAGTAGTTACAGGCGATTTTGGGAATGGTGACACTAAGCGATTATTGACTTTCATCTCACTGAGTATATTTTGAATCTCAAGATCATTTCTATGCTCATATCCTAAATTGTCGCTGTTATGTTTTTGTAAACACAGTTTTTCCCGAGGCAATACTTGTTGTTTATGTACTTGATCCGAAATTGACATTTCGCTTACGAATTCAACCTTTGATTTCTCATTTACACCTGATTCCACATTGGTCATTTCTTGATCAGTGCTCAGTACATGTTTTATAGACTTCCGTGTTTCTGTTTCTAATTTATCGACAGAATTCGATTGAAGAATTTTGTGTTCTTGAGGGTGAGGCTGTTTTGCAACTGGTATTTTAAATACATTCGGCCCTTCTGTTTCTGATATACTGTCATGATAATGGAGAGAACTAGCTTTATATTTTCTAATATAGTAACAAAATCTGTTATCGTATGTTTATCACAGTAGCTCTTTAGTTCTTCTTTATTAAAATTATTATCTACAACACCAATGTTAACTTCGTCCCTCTGTATAACGTCGGCAACTGGACTAGTGCATACATCAACAAGTTTAGGTTTTTCCTTGGAATTAGACTTTTGACAAGAGCACTTGGAAATTTGCTGATCAAACTGTGTTGTTGCTGTAGACGGTTCGGAACTATTTTCGAAATTTATGTCTTTATCGTGGATCGGACTAGTGCAAACATCAACACATTTGCGGACATCGGATGAAATGACTGGACTATGGGCTTTTTCAAATGTCCTTTCCTCCGTTAATGCACATATATCATTTAGAATGGAACCAGAAGTAACGAAATTAACTTCACTATCAAAATCATGTTCATAATCGTCCAGATCTAAATCATTACTGTCTAGATGCTGTTCATTATTGTCGTCTTCCTTGTGATTAA
Organism: Ebrietas anacreon; assembly: GCA_018250995.1. Lineage (NCBI taxonomy): Eukaryota > Metazoa > Arthropoda > Insecta > Lepidoptera > Hesperiidae > Ebrietas > Ebrietas anacreon. The sequence goes on from DWOK01000011.1 coordinate 9,262, forward strand.
GAGTCTCAAAATGTATAGGGCTTGTAGAGGCTGATTGTTGTAGTCTAATTGGACTGTTAGCAACATCAATAAGTTTGATTTCATCTTTAAGAGACATTTTTTGAGAACTTTCAAAAGAGTAATACTCTGGGCTATTAAGATCATTTTTATGAGAATTTGCTCTGGACGATCCACGCCCAGTATCAATGCTAGCTCCTCCATTACTTGCATCTGAATCATGATCTATAAAATTTTTGTCTAAGCTGGTGATTGTGTCCTGGTCATCTAAGTTATGGGCCTGAAAAACACACTTATTGTTAATTTTTTTATATAAAAAAATATAAGTTTGAAACTTTATTTTTACTTTTAAATTAACACAACGCAGAATTATATAGAAACTGTAGTTTCTATAAACTTATTTGCTTGCTATTGCTGTCTTTTAATACTAGTTAGGGGAGGGGTAGCCCCCATACTTTAGCATGCTAAAGTATACCCGCAGCCACCTGCTACTAATCAAGTGTAAAGAGGAAAAGCATAGGGTTTTAGTTGGTAGGAGTCCTACATAACCCCCTGTCAGCATTAGGCCTGCAGAGGGTATCCATAATGGATTTCCATCCGGGAATATTGGATATTTTTAATATTCAATATTTTTTATATTCAATATTTTTCTTCCAAAAATATTCCAATTCGAAAGTATCTACTTTGCAGATACAGAACTATATTGATCAATCCCTTGAAGATAAAATGTTATCGACAGAACCATCTGGAACATGATATCTTTACTTAAAATATACATGCATACCTGTTTAATTTTCCTCTTAGATTTTCCTGCAGATTTTTTTGGTATATCTATCTCATCAGCACTGTCACCTTCGTCAGAGGTATTAGAGTCTTTCACTTTTGTGTATGAGTTTATTAATTTCGTATGACGCCTCGTTTTTTTCTCTGTAAACAATCAATACACTTGAATGTATTACATACCTTATTTTGTACTCATAAATAAACATTTCCAAAGGTTGAAACGTTTTCATGGTAAGAGAAGTATGCATGATTTAGAAAACAACAAAAACGGTAATATCTACCGATATAAATTGAAATAAATCGCAAAATAAAGTGCTAAAAATGCGAGGACAATAGTAAAAACTATTTTTTTTTTCTCGACTTCGAGAGTTACTTAGTTCGTATTTACTTAAAATACTTGTGGAAGTATATTTGTTTTATTTCAAAAAGCTACGCTGTACCTCGAAGGG
>DWOK01000012.1:0-10487 GCA_018250995.1 Ebrietas anacreon
CGTATTTCCTCTTCGTACCATAAGGCGGGAACACGACCACGCTTTCGCATTCATCCGCGCACAAATATCTAAGCGCGCTTTACCTTCTCGGCCTTAAGGGTGGAGGTTCATTGACCCTTGAGACCATCACCCAAGGCAACACTTGTGAAGTGTTCTGCACTCTCATCCCGCAACCCTTCCCGGCCTTAGTCTGGTATCCAGTGCAGTTCGATTCCCAGGCCCACTCCCAGCATCTTCTCCTCGGATTCCCGTTAGCTTCATCATAGTTATTGAGCTCCTCCATCGCGAAAAGACAGGAATTCTCCGGAGGAGATGAGAATGATTTAGCTCATTCTTATGAAATTTTCCATATTGGGTGGGTCTCAGAATCGGCCAGCATTTATTTTTTATACGCTAAATGTTAAGGGTGGTTCCACCCCTCAGTTCTTTTTTTCTTTTGCGATTTTTTTTATTCTTCTTGGGTTTAGCTGCTATGTCAATACATTCGTAAAATGTCCAATAACACGACACATACTTTTAAGTTTTGTCAATTATGTATGATAGTTTTAGTCAGGCAGGCATTTTTTTTCATTTTGATTTATTTGTGTACACGCAAAAGACACAGAAGCAAAATATTTAAGTCCGAAGGCACTACTTATTCCATTAGGGAATCTCTTACAGACCCGTAATAGGAATGTAGATAAATAAAAAAATGTAAACATACATAAGCATACAATATTTAAATCTTTTTATTATTTTAGTAGTTTACAAGTTCCACTGATATCGCTTGCGGGCAATACAGGGTACCACCGTACCACCGTGCATTGCATGTTTGAGCGATGATATGCGTCGATGTGCAGGGCTCCCACGTGATGGCGGAGTGCGGCAGCTACGTGCTGCAGTGGCGCTGCGAGCTGCCCGACGCCGCGCCGCGCGCCGCGCAGCTCGTCTACTTCCACGAGACGCTCGCCAGCCACCACTACAGGTCACCCACCTCACATATCTCACTACTTCAACCCTCAATTCAATTCAATTCAATTCATTTATTTGCCAGAACATAGTAGGTAATACAAGATGTTAATAAATGTAACAGAACTTATGTTCTACCTTTTCAGGTGTGCAAAAACAATAACATTATTATTTTATAAATTATTCACATTATACAATTACATTAAATTTATATAATTAACATTAAAACAATTAAATTTAGATATAGTAACAGTATTAATAAATTTCGGTCCTAATTAAAATGTCAAAATTACAGATTACTATTTAAATGTCATGTAAAAAAATAAGTTAAAATAATGTCAAAATATTTAATTATAAATAGGTGTCTAATCATTTATTCACACAATATTTTCCGGTGGTAAAAATCTAATTATTAAATTTGCAATTATAAAAATCATTCAAGTTATAAAAACTCCAGTCAAGCAGCCACTTATTCAGTTCTAACTTAAATTTTCGGAGTGGTAATTCTTTAAGGTGACCTGGTAAGTGATTAAATATTTTGACAATGGAGAACTGTACGTTTCTTTTAAGCATTTGCAGTCTACAAATTGGAACATATAATTTTAACCTATCTACATTTCGTCTTGATCTTAAAGGTTTAAAATCTAAATCTAGTTTAAAGAGTGTCGAGTGCTCTTTTACAAAAATGCAGGCCGCTTTAATATACATGCAAGTCAGAGTTAAAACTTTTAATTTTTTGAATAAAGGGCGGCAGCTATCCAATGGTCCGACGCCACAAACTGCACGAATAGCTTTTTTTTGCATTCTGAAGGCCTTTATAGCTTCCACAGAATTGCCCCATAATAACAGACCATATGATAGGTTTGATGAGACATATCCATAGTAGACATTAAGTGCTGCTCTCTGAGAAGCAATTAATTTTATACGCCTAATAGCATATACAAATTTTGCTAGTTTGTCACAGACTGACAATACATGATGCTTCCAATTTAAGTTTTCATCAATAAGAATTCCTAGATATTTGAACTTGCTAACCGTTTCTACCTTTTCTTGGTCAAGTATTAAATTAATTGGCAATTTTTGAGATTTTGTAGAACCAAACTGTACAATTTTAGTTTTACCAATATTAAGTTTTAGATTATTGTTTTTTATCCAGCTATTAATGTTCTTTAATGTTTGCTGTATTTCTTTTTGTAAGGTGAGTGCATTGTCGCATTTAATAATAAAAGTTGCATCATCTGCAAATAGAATACATTTGTGTTTAGTGACATTTACAAGGTCATTAATATAAAGAAGAAACAAAAAAGGTCCCAATATACTACCTTGCGGAACCCCAAATCTGTTGTATTTATCAGTCGATTTATAAATGGTTTTGACTCTATTGGTAAGATTTGTAATTTGTGTATGTTGTTTTCTGTCTGAAAGGTATTTAGCTATCCATTGGAGTGGTTTTCCGCGGATGCCATAAACTTCTAACTTATTTAATAATATTTGATGATGGACAAAATCGAACGCGCTTGTCATATCTAGAAATATGGCAGCAACATGTTTTTTATCGTTTAAGGCTTGCGAGACTTCTTCTATTAGGCTATAACAAGCCAAAGCGGTAGACTTATTTTTTAAAAACCCATACTGATTATTTGACAAAATATTCTCCTTCATTGCAAAATTAATTAACCTGTTAAGCATAACTTTTTCGAACACTTTTGATAGTATCGGAATGAGGGCAATTGGACGATAGTTAATTATATCTTTACGATTATTTCTTTTAAATAAAGGTTTGATGATAGAGAGTTTTAGAGCTTGTGGATACTCGGCTTTTTCAAAAGAATAATTAATTATATGGCTAAGAGGCTTGCTTAAACAATTAGCGCAGAATTTTATAACTTTCGTACTTAGACAATCGTATCCAACTGAATTTGTATTTCTAAGAGATTTTATGATCGTAATTATTTCTTTCTCGTCCACTGGCATTAAAAACATAGAATTGGGATTATTAAATAAGTATTTTTTGCAATCAGTACTGATATTTTTACATGTCACGTTGTCTTTGTTAGTCAAATTTATAAAATAATTATTAAATAATTCACAAATTTCTGTAGGATTAGTGTATTGGATATTATTATGTACAATAGTATTTATATATTGATTTGTCGTATCATCGCGTATATTATTATTTATTATGTCCCAAGTAGCTTTACATTTGTTTTTGTGATTTTCTATATAATTATTGTGTTTCATTTGTTTAGCTACATATACACATTTTTTTAATACGTGTTTGTAATCCCTATACGTATGCGCATGTAATTTTTTATTGCTTTTTGCGGTTTTATATTTTAAGTATAATATTCGTTTGCGTACACTTGCTACTTTAATACCTTTCGTTTGCCAATTTATTTTTTTCGTTTTATTTGTCTTTTTTATAGTAATTTGCGGAAAACATAGGTTGTAAAAAAGGAGGATAGTCTCATGAAATTTATTAAATTTAGCATCTAGAGATTGATCTTCATAGACGTCAGAAAAAGACATGGCCTCTATGCATTTAGAAAATTTAATTAAGTTTTCTTGGTTGTAGTCACGGACAGTTTCACGCCAATATTCCGTAATTACACGTTTCGGGGTATTTATCGTCAGCGTTTGGGCAGTTTCGTGATCCGAGAGTGATAAATAATGAATATCGGACTTGACGTTTTTACAATTGCTTATAATAAGATCTAGACAAGCTAATTGTCGCGTTGGCTTAGAAATATGAACTTCCAAATTATAATATTTTAGAATATTTAATAGTTCATATGTTTTTGTGTTTTGTTTTAAAATATCGATATTTAAGTCGCCGCAAAGTACAACCTTTCTATTTTTCTTTTTAGTTAAGATGTAGTATAACAGTTCCTCTAATTTTTTGATAAAAACTTGTATATCTCCATTTGGAATTCGATATAAACATATGATTACCATATTCAGGTTTACTATTTCAATGCCGCAACATTCAAATAAAAAATTGCACGCTATATCTTGAATGTAAGGAATCGCCTTATAGTCTAAATACGTCTTTATGATAATGCACGTACCACCTCGTTTTGTGTCGCGAGAAAAGGATGAAACCAGTTTATAGGAGGGTAGCTTTAGTAAAAATTCCGTGCCTTTCGGTATAAATGTTTCGCTAAGACAGATAACGTCAACAAAGAGATTGTTTTTTTGCGATAAGTGTAACATTGCAAGTTCAAGGTCCTCAATCTTATTGAATACACCGGCTATATTTTGATGAAATATAGTGAAGTTGTGTGTATTAGGTACGAAAAAAGTGGTTACTTGTGAGATTTAGTGTATGGTGTGTAGCATTACTGATATTTGATATAACACGTTTGGATGATAAAGGAAGGTTAGTTTTATTCTTTGTATTTACTTGAAAGTAGAAAGGAATGGTACCTTTTTTGTACTTGCAGGAAAAAGATTCTTTTTTCGGAACTAATATTGTGCTTTTTGTTTGAAAATAGAAAGGTATTGTTCCTTTCTTGGGAACATTATTCGATAAATAATTATTTTTGCTAAATATTTTGTTGTTTTCTTGTATAAGAGTGGTCAGGTTTTTAGGGTCTAAATATTTATTATAGTAGTCGTCATAGTCAAGTTCAAAATTTAGCATTCTACTAAGATACGATAAATACAGTGCATAGTTGGTGACAAACAAGCGTTGGGATTCCTGTAGTGTAACAATTTTATTTAGTGATATAAATTTGCAGTTATCATATGTTGCAGTCAAAGCCCTGAGGTGATTATTCAAACAATTTTCATTTAAGTGAATATTATGTGTCACCTGAGTTACGAATATCTTAATATTTTTGTGCCCTCGTAATTTATCAAGTGTCAAGCTCAGAGAATTTAAGACATCATAGGGATTTTTATCATTTGCTCCGATTGAAATAATAATTCTATCCCCATCCTGTAAAGTCGAAAGTAGGCTATCGCAGTTTTTTAATGTTTCCCTGGACAGTGCTCCTGGTTTTATAAACGATGACATTTTAAATGATATCTGACTATACTTTAGATTACACTTAATAAGTCTATGAAGTCCTGCAGCGTGTTGATCTCCTATAATATGTATAGTCTTGTTTGGACGATGTGCCCGTGTTCTTTGCTTTGATTCGCTCACGTTATTCTTCTTATGTAGAATGGTGCGGGAATTAGTTATTTGCGCGCTTCCTTGTGATTTTCCTCGTAAAATTTTGTGGGAATGTTGTGGAGTGGTGATCAGAAAAGATGAAACTGTGGATTTATAATTTATATATATAATTATATATATTATATATATATAATTTATTCAGAGTTGAGTCATTATTATTTACAGTCGAAATGTTAGGGAGACTGGTGTAGCTAAGCTCCATTGCTGAACTTTGTATTGAATCCATTATTTTTAAGTTATAACTGTTATCATCCGATCTATTGAATATGTTTAAACGAGTATCGTTTTGACTTCTTGCCTTTCTCCTCCTACGGGTAATATTTTCAGAATCCGACATACTTGTAAACTTTTGGTCAATGTAAAATTTGTAATATAATATTAAGTCGTATGCGGTAGACAGCTGATTTTATTTTGAGTTGTGCCGTAGAGATTTCCTTTAACTTTGTAGGGTAGCGCCAATTATTTATCAGAGTTACAGTTGATTAATTTTGAATAGAGTCATAGAGTTCACTTTCATAATTTTATACACTTCATATTAGTAATTAAATTTACACTGTTCGGTAAAAGTGAAATATAAGTTCTTGTGTGGTTTGAAAATCAGTTTTCAATCTTTTATAAAGTGTAAACTATACTCATCTGTGTAACGTGTGTTAGTGGGCACTGAGTCACAACGTTTTTTTTTGAAGATCTTCAGGTTTAGTTGAAAACTTTTATTAGATAACAATTTCACTTAGGATTGGTAAGCTTAGAAGCACATTTATGTTGGATTTACCTAAAAATCCTCACTTTAGACAATTTTTAATTTAATTTATATAGAGACGATGTGTACCAGTAGAATGACAGGTCCAACAAAAATTGAATTCAAAACGGAATTCATTAAATTGAATTAAAAAGGGAATTCATTAAATTGAATTTAAAATAGAATTCATTAAATTTAATTTAAAATGGAATTCATTGAATTGAATTTAAAATATGATTCATTAAATTGAATTTACAATATTTGGACCCCTTTTAAATAAGAGGTTGCTCCATAAGACCTATAATGTCAAGTCAGTTACCACCGCCTGAAAAATTGGATCTCGAAGGTGACAGTACGTCAGTGGGTTTGAGATGGGAAAAGTGGAAACGATCCCTAAGACTTTACCTTGAAGCCGCTGACATTAACAACTCAAGTAAGAAAAGAGCCATCTTGTTAGTCCTAGGTGGAGTTGCGCTTCAAGAGATATATTATAATCTGCCTGGAGCAAGTGTGGAGCCAGGATAAAATGTCGATGTTTTAACATAGCAATTAGTAAACTCGACGATTACTTCTTACCTAAACAAAATAAGATATACGAAAGACACATTTTTAGCCAAATTAAGCAAGATGAAGGTGAAAATTTTGAAAAGTTTCGTATTAAATTAAGAGATCAGGCTACAAAATGTAAGTTTGATAAACATGAGGAACATATAATCGATCAAATAATACCAAAATGTGTGTCATCGGAGTTACGTAAGAAAATGTTGACACTAGGTGATGACATTACATTGGACAAAGTGATTACGGTAGCTAATACTTTAGAAATTGTTGACTACCAATTAGAAAGCTATGAAACAAAAGAGAAGACTCAGACAAGTGCAATCAATTTAGTCAAAAGTAGAAACAAAGACAATTCAAGATTTACTAACCAAGGAAAAGAATTTAAGGAAGAGAAGAACATGACGAAGTGTAATAAATGTGGAAGTTCTGCACATTTGTCCGATGGGTTCCCCTGTCCGGCAAAGGAGAGGAAATGTAATGGTTGTGGAAAATTAGGTCATTATCAGAGATGTTGCAAAACGAAATTGTATCAACAAAAACGTAAATTAGAACAAAAACAAGAAGGTGACAATTACTATAAACGACAGCGCATACCATCGACAGTAAATTATCTGGAAGATGAAGAAGTACAATACGTATTTAATCTAAATGACAATGCCACAATAAAATGCATGATAGGAGGAGTAAAATTAGAAATGTTGATTGACTCGGGTTGCAAATTGAACTTAATATCTGATAAAACATGGGAATATTTAAAAGAAAACAAGATAAAATGTGCCAAACAAATGAAAGAACTAAATAAAATATTACTATCGTACGGGAGTAAGACACCTTTACATATTAAAGGATCTTTTGAATCGGTGATAGAAGCAAACGGAAGAATGGAATACAGTACAATTTACGTTATTAAAAATGGATCGCGGAATTTACTTGGTAAAGACACGGCAATAAAATGGGGGTGTTGAAGTTAGGCATGGACGTAAGCTACGTTGAATGTAATAAAGCTTTTCCCATTACCTTGTATTGAAAACTCAATGCCTAAAATAAAGAAATCACAATATTTTACTAAACTCGATATAAAAAATGTGTTTCATCAAGTAGAACTTCATCGAGATTCACGGTATTTGACTACGTTCATCACGTCGAACGGTCTTAATAGACCTAAAAGACTCATGTTCGGTATAACATGCGTTTCCGAACTGTTTCAAAAAATTATAGAGAAAATGGTATTAAAATGCGAAGGAGTTGTGAACTTAATAGATGATATTTAATCTGGGGAAGCAATTAAGAAGAACATGAGATACGACTTTCAAAAGTCTTCCAGGAACTAAAGGCAAACAATGTTTATTAAACCAAGGGAAATGTATTTATAAAGTGCAGACAAAACTATTTAGGACACGAAAAAAAACCGGAAGGAGTTAAACCATTACCTAAATATATGAATAGTGTAACAAATTTTAGGATACCGAAAGCTATAGAAGAATTACAAAGTTTTTTAGGATTAGTGAACTACATAAATAAATGGATTCCTAACTTAGTTACTATCACAGAACCACTAAAACAAATACTAAGGCAGAAATTAGGAAAAAAGACGAACATTGAAGAATATTGGAAAGATATTAAAATATATTTTATTAGATAGAAACATTCAAGAATACTAGAATGAGGCGTTTGAAAAGTTGAAAGAGACATTATCGGAAGTAGTGACTTTAGGATATTACGATGTTAAAGACAAGACGCAGGTTATAGTAGATGTAAGTTCTGTTGAATTAGTAGTAGTATATTGAATTAGTGGTATTAGTGTAGGGCGATAATAAGGGACATAGAGTTATTGCATACGGGAATCGGACACTCAGGCAATGTGAAAGAAAATATAGCTGAACTGAAAAGGAGGCCCTTGCACTAGTATGGACCATTGAATATTTAAAAATATTTCTTTTAGTAAACAATTTGATCAAGGATCATAAACCCCTAAAATTTCTATGTAGCCCAAAATCAAAACCGTGTACGCGGGTCGAAAGGTGGGTTTTAAGACTGCAGGCATAAAATATAAACTGGGTAAGACCAACATTGCGGACCCATTATCGCGATTATGCAATAGTTCAGATCGACCAGACATAAAATATTAGCAGCAGAGGATTACGTTCATGAAGTAGTCAAACTCGCAAGACCTCGAGCAATATCTATGGAAGAAATAGTCAAGGATCAAGAGATCACTAATGTTAAAAAAGGAATTAATAGCCAGCAATAGGATGAATACGAGAAACAATATAGATTAAATGAATTGTGTTGTCTTAAACATATTCTTTTAGGAGAACATTGAATGAATATTTAATGATGTACAATTCTCTCTCCACATTCTGTTACCGGCAGGATACAATCAGAATTTCTTTTTTCAAAAGAATGCGCAGGGATAAAATACCTATGTTTAGGTTTAGTTACCCATGTTACCTATACATAAGATGGAAAATGATACAGAAGTTAGAGATCAGGGCAAATTGAGAAAAGAAAAAGGAAAGGAGTATGGAGACCGGAAAAGAAGAGCGGGAAATATTGAGTTAGTAGAAGGCAAAAAGGGGTACGTCAAAGAAACGAAACAAACAACTAATAAGTTTCAACTACTTTTAATCCTACACCACATAAAGTAAGAAAGAAAAAAACGGGCAAAGATGTAGTCTTTGAAGTCTTTGTGTTTTAGAAACATGATTAATCTAAAGCGTGTGGAAGGGACATCGAAATCAGTGCAAGGTGAGAATCTACCGAATGAAGATCAGATAATAAAAGAATAAAACAAATAAATAAATTAACATTTAATGTATAAAAATAATAAAAATTCAAGGCAATGTGTTGGATGATAAACTTAAAAATGATAATAATTTATTACATCTAATTGATTGTGATATAACAAAATATTTAAATAAAAATTGTTAAAAAGGAAGGGATGTAGTGTTTGTATCTATTCAATAGATATATACATTGTCTCACATACACTAGTAGAGGGGGCGCAGTCAGTCTTGTGACAGATACGTTGCGGGTAGGACGTGCGCCTGCGCTCGTGCTAGGTGTAATAGTGAGCCAGTGATAGTTGCAAGTGCCTGTAGGACGTCGATAATAGTGACAAGAATAAGAGGTCACAACAGACTGGATGACCTTTTTGCCGTCTTAATACGTAATACTAACTTTATTTGTATCTGTATTTTGCGTATACACTAACAATTAATAAATAAAATTAAAGCAGTTCAAAAATTATATCTTGACACTTAAAAAACAAAAGGTACTGCAAAATCTTACTTCAAATTTAATCAATTATAAAACAAACGGCGGCCTCGAAGTCCAAACTTAATCTATTTAAGTTAATTGAATTTTCAAACAGTTACTAAAGAGAACTCCGCTTTTGGCTTGTCGAGAAGAATGATTTTTCTTACATCTTAATTGATACTAATTGACTTTTGAAGTGAATTGAACATTGTGTATCAAAATTACTGAATAAATTCTTCTAATGAAGCGTAAAATTGTATTCATTGTCTTTAGCTTCATTTATTTTTATATCTTTCATTTTTTTGTTTATTTAATTCCTTTTATTGTTTATAACAACGGGTAAACAAAATGCCTCGGGGAATTTTCTCTCGAAAGTGATTGTGAGAAATTGGGGTAGGCTTAAATCTCCCTTTTTGCATTATGATGTAATTTTCAACCAGATTTATACGGTGAATTTCAATAAAACCTAGCCCTAAATTTTGTTTCTCTCTATACCCTCAGATCAAATAAAAAGTAAGATCTAACGCTGCGAATAACAAAATGAGGCCGCCGTTTTTCTTTAAATGTGTGCGTGGGCTGGTGTAGTAATTCAAATTATCCAATTTTCACAAAATAATAGTCATCTTTACCTAATTCGAAAATGTTATTAAAGTTATTTATAGTCACTTCTATTTTAATAAACATTAGAAAACGTGGGCTGGCAGATTATTAAAATTATAACCGGTTATTTACTCAATACGCCGCAAGAGTTCGACTATTAAAGCGAACTGTAATTTCGTCGCACTTGTGTGCTTATAATTT
>DWOK01000013.1:0-10399 GCA_018250995.1 Ebrietas anacreon
AGTAGAGTAGAGTAGAGTAGAGTAGAGTAGAGTAGAGTAGAGTAGAGTAGAGTAGAGTAGAGTAGAGTAGAGTAGAGGAGAGTAGAGTAGAGTAGAGTAGAGTAGAGTAGAGTACAGTAGAGTAGAGTAGAGTAGAGGAGAGGAGAGGAGAGTAGAGGTAGGTATATTGCCAGAATACCTAGAATCAACTCAATGCTTTTTAACACTACAGACACTAATATACACAGGACACTCTGAAACAAAAATTAAATGTAGCGAGCACCAGACTCAAAAGGTACTTGATGTGTACTGCCCGCAAGCAGCAAAACAAAGATTTTGTATGCAACAAGAAAAAGTTTTATAGAAATTTAAGTCTACAATCAGAAAACAGTAACAAAACATCATATTTACCAGCGCCTATTAAATTAAGAGATTTTTGGGCAAACATTTGGGAAAACTCAGTCGAACACAATACGAATGCCGATTGGATAAAGGAAAATATAAAAACGTGGGAACTGAATGCCCAAATGGAATACACACACATACCTATTGAAACATTTATTACAGTAGCCACACGCACACAAAACTGGAAGGCACCAGATAGCGATAATATTCATAACTCCTGGTACAAGAAATTAAAAAGCACATATACACATATATACAATAATATTAATACATTTTTAGAATCTCCTGAATCAATGCCTTCGTATATAACCGAAGGCATTACGTTTATGTTGCCAAAAGATCTGAATGATACTGATAATCCAGCAAAATATAGGCCAATCACATGCTTGCAGACTATATATATAAAATACTTTCAGGGTGCGTTAGTTAAATGCTATATAAACACTTAACCAAAAATAAAATTCTAGCAGAACAACAAAAAGGATGCCGAAAAAATAGTCAGGGTTGTAAAGAACAACTTACCATTGATTCTATCATTATGAATGTTGCGACAAATCAAAAAAAAACCTTAATACAAAATTTATACATTATCAGAAAGCTTACAACTCCGTACCACACAGTTGGCTTATACAAACTTTACACAATTATAAAATACATCCATATATTTTTCTTAAAACATACCATGCAGAAATGGAATTAAAAATTAGGCAAGGCACAACTCCCATAACTACTGAACCGATTCACATTAAACGCGGCATATTTCAGGGTGATGCTTTGAGTCCATTATGGCTTTGTTTAGCCTTAAATCCACTGTCCAAACTGCTTAATAACCCTAATTTAGGGTTTAAAATTGATTCGAATGCATCAGACGGAAACCTGACTCACTTGATGTATATGGATGATTTTAAACTATTCTCTGATTCTAAAGATCATCTATTCAAATATACCCCCCCGCGACCCGCCGCGATCGGAAGGTGATTGAAGTGCTCCGTGTTAAATAATTTTAAAATTAAAGACATGTCTGTACAAACCGTCGAAAGTGCAATCCAGTACCTCACTGAAACCGTGATTCAACTGAAAAACAAAATTTCATCACTAGAAAACACCATTCAGGAACAAAATTGCGTAATTAAAGATCTCGTTTGTGCAACAAAAGCTTCGCTTTCAACAGTGAATAACACAAATAACGATAGTGACGTGGGTAAACAGATAATACAGCATAGGCAGCAACCAATACCTGTCTACAAAGATCGGCCGAATCCGGCTGTCTCCGTGCCCAGTCGGAAGACCGACGTCATCGTAACTTCCGAGCATTCGCGATACAGTACGAGCGTGCCCATCTCCCCACCGCCGCCGCCACGCGCGTCATTATCGTCATCGGCCCGGATGCATAATGTAAACAATGCACCGACGGACATTGCGCAAAGGGTCGTAAGTGAAAATCTTAGTCAAGAAAATCATACTAAACCGGATGAGAGTGAATGGATCAATATGAAACCGAGGCGCCGCCGAGCGACGACTGTTGATAAGGAGAAGGTGGAGAACCCTAGACCTGCGGTGAAGTCCAGTACAAATGTTGGGGGTGCGGTGATTGAACCTCGAAAAATAAACCCGGCTAACAAGGGAATTAACACGGGTCTTAAGATAAAGGCTGTTGAACGCAGGAAGTACCTACACGTTTGGCGGCTTATCAAAGATACAACAGAGGAGACGTTGAATGAATACATTAAAGAAGTGTTGGGTGAAAACAGTTTTGTAGAAGTTACCAAGCTGCCACACAAAACTGAAAGGGGATATTCATCATTTCGTATCTGTGTAACTGAGGATAACTTTAGCGAATTACTTAACCCGAATGTTTCGCCTAAAAATGCTGAATATAATGAATGGGTGTTTTTTCGATCCTCAAAACAGTCCCAGCAACAGGCCAAGAAATTATAGAACGGTAAACCTATTATATCAAAACGTAAGAGGACTCCGTACTAAGACTTCCCAGTTCCAATGCTTATTGGAATCATCGGGCTCCGACTTGTTCGCGATTACAGAGACCGGGTGTAACGACTCCATGGCGGATGCGGAGATAGTGCCTCCCGGCTACTCCGTGCTGCGCTGCGACCGTGCGGACGGCCGCAAGCTGGGGGGCGCGCTGTTAGCGGCCGCTCCTCACCTCGAGCTGCGGCGAGCATCCGTGCCCGGTGGAATCGACGTGGTTAAGTACAATTTTGAATTAGTTTGTGCTACCGTTTATATCCAGGATCGGTTCTTATTCGCCTGTTGTGTCGTGTATTTACCTCCGCGTACTGGGGAAAATGAGTACCTAGTTATGTTTAGTATAATTGAAAAAGTATGTGTAAAATATAAAGAAAATGTTATAATATTAGGTGACTTCAATTTATATTCGTGTAATAGTGAAAATGTTTTTGCCTACTATGAATATTTTGTATCGTTTTGCGAACTCGTCCAGTGTAACACGGTCCCGAACTGTGACGGCAGGCAGTTGGATCTAGTGCTGTGCTCGCGAGAAGGCGGAGTGGCGGTGGCGGCGGCCGACGAGGCGCTGCGGCCGGTGGACGCGTACCACCCGCCGCTCGCCGTCGAGGCCCCCGCCGCCTCCCGCGCCGCCGTCCGCACCTCAGCCGCCACGAGCGCGCATATCCAGAACCCGTGCCATATTAAGCAGTGGAATTTTAATAAAGCAGACCTTGCTAAAGTATATCATTCTATTAGTGAAATTGACTGGACGGATGTTTACATGAGCTTTGATCCTGAATTAACGCTGACTTTATTTTATGACAAATTAAATTATGTTTTTAATGAATTTATACCTATAAAACAACGTAAATTAGGTTATTTAAGATACAACTATCCAAAATGGTATACTCCAGATATTATCAAAAATATTAAAGAAAAATATAGACTCCATAAGAAATATAAAACTACGAAGAATAGGAATGACTATCAGGAGTTCTCCAAGTATAGAGCTAGAGTGAAAGCGGATATTGCGGCCGCCCATGACCACTATCAAGAGTGCGTTCAGCGAAACCTCGCTTCTGACCCTAAATCATTTTGGGGATTTATGAGGGCTAAAAAGGGTGATTCGCGACGATGTAGATTGGTGAAAAACGGGCGTACTCTTTCGGACCAGGACTGTGCGGACGAACTAGCCTGGTTCTTTCACTCCGTGTATAGCTCGGAGCCTGCTCGACTCGATGTGGCGGCGGTGAGTGCAGCGGTGGGGGGATGCGCGCGTGTGCACCTGGCGCGCCTCGCTCCGGCGGACGTGTCCCGTGCGCTTGCTCGGCTCCAACCAAAACGCTCTGTAGGACCGGATGGAATACCGCCGTATATCTTTAAAGACTGCCGTCGCGTCCTGGAGGAGCCATTGCTGCACATTTTCAATGTCTGCTTGGCCGGTGCAACCTTTCCCGACCGGTGGAAACTCACCAGAGTGGTACCAGTGCCGAAGGGAAAGGGCGGACCGGAGCCGAGCGACTACAGACCAGTGGCTATCCTATGTGCGGCGGCCAAGGTATTCGAGTCTGCCATCCACGGCGCTTTATATTCGCAAGTGAGAGCCCAGTTGTCCGACACCCAGCATGGATTCCGTCCTGGACATGGAACGACGGGTAACTTGCTGCATTTGATGACGCGCCTAGTGCCGTCGGTGGATGAGGGGCGGCAGGTGGATGTCACCTACTTCGATTTTCGGAAGGCGTTCGACGTGGTTGATAAAGATGTCCTGCTAGAGAAGATGGCTATCATGGGCTGCACGCCGCACACGCTATCCTTCTTTGCTAGCTACCTAAGAGACAGGCGTCAGTATGTCGACTGCTGCGGGTGCCTTTCGAACCAATATGAAACCAGATCGGGCGTCAGCCAAGGCAGTAATTTGGGCCCTCTCCAGTTCATCATCATGATAAATGATTTGCCGGAGGTGGTTCAAAATTCTGAGTGCCTATTATATGCTGACGACCTGAAGCTGTTTCGCGAAGTAGGGGACATGGAAGATCAACGCAGACTGCAAAGGGACATTGACAGCGTTGTTGAGTGGAGTCGAAGGAATAAACTACACTTCAACGTTGATAAGTGTTCCCTGCTCTCTTTCAGTCGTGCCCGTGCTCCTCATCACTTCCGGTATTATATAGGAAACGAGCCCCTGAGGCGCGTTACCGAGGTGAGGGACCTGGGCGTTCGATTTACCTCTGATCTCAACTTTCGGGAACATATAACCGGGGTATGCAAAAAAGCGTACTGTAACCTTGGTTTCATATTAAGGCAAGCGAGGACTTTCACTAATCTTGATGCCTTGCGTGCCTTATATGAAGCGTTGGTGAGGAGTCATTTGGAGCATAATTCGGTTATATGGGCGCCGAGTGAGATCAAGTATAAATTGATGATCGAACGCATTCAAAACAAGTTTACCAGGTTCCTCTACCTAAAAATGTATGGAGTTTATCCGGGCTATCCTTTGCTGTATCCTACCTTGTTTGTAATAGGCATGGTGGGGTACAGTAAACTGGAGACACGGAGGGAGCTCGCCTTGGCGAGATACTTGTTACGGGTATTGCGGGGCGAGTTGGACAGTCCTGGTGTTTTGGAAGAACTAAAGCTGTACGCGCCAGCTGACAGCATGCAGCGCCGTCGAAGGCCTCCGCTCCTAGCGTTGCGGCACGCGCGCACCAATCTGCAGCGCAACGCCCCGCTTACGCGAGCGCTAAGGGCCCTCAACACCGTAGCGCTTAACGTGGACCTTTTCAGTTGTACACTGGATGAGTTCACTATATGTTTTTGTAAAATTTTAATAGATTGAATGTATTTTCTGAGTGAGGGCATTATTACTATTACTGTTATTTTTATTTAAATCTTTTGACATCAAACTCAATTGTATTGACCTTTAATTATTTTGAATTATTTTAATTTTGATGAGCATTATTTGACATTTAATTGTATCAGGACATTATTATTATTATTATTGAAATTTGGATTATTATTCTGACATTGAATGGTAGGTATTTCCTAAATTATGTTACTATGGTGTTTTCCGACAACTAACGCATTAGGTATTCTGTTATGTTAGTTGTAAGATTTGTCAAAATAAATAAATAAAAATAAATAAATTTTTATTTCAATCGGTCGATAAACAAAATGTTACTGAAGTTCACGCAAACGAAATACCAGTCACCAAATACGAGTACAAATATTATCCTGTCATGGTGTTTGTTATTAAACTCCTCCGAAATGGCTTAACCGATTCTTATAAAATTTCTTTCTTCTTTATCGGAACATTTATTTTTTACCCCTAAATTACTATATATTACTTTCTTTTTTGGACGCAGGCATCGCTCTTCCATTAAATAAGGTTTGTACTTTTAATAACAAGTCCAATAAAATAACAATAAAAATGTTGTCCAAAAAATATATAAAATATTTGGAAATTGCCCTACATTTAGGGGTATAAAAATAAATGTTGACCGATTCCCAGCTAGACCGATTCCCAGCTATTGTTATAGCCAACGAACATGATTTAAACAAAATAAAATAAAAACAGTATTACATCTATTTGAAAAATAGTTTTAGCATAGTCATATGACTTTATTTCTCTCATTTTTTTTAACGCTAGATTTTTTCTTTAATTGTAATTGTAGATCGTGTTGTATGAAAGTTTTTGTTAATCTTATTATTTTCTTTTTAATTTGAAACTGAATGTTGTGTTCGGGCGTCTCGTTTTAATTATTTTGGAACCTTGTTATCTTGTGTAAACATAAATTTGTACTCAAACTTAAAAAAAATACTAGAAAGGATATATCTGAAACCGTCAAAAAAATTTATATTCCTCACGTTGTTTAACTTATTTTATTATTATTTTTTTTCTCAACTCAACTGGGTCTCAACTCAATACTTTCTTGCAGGGGTGTTCTGTTACAGGATGTTTACGGTATAGTTTTTTTCTCTTTCATCAATGGTATCTCCCAATAAACTATCGATTTACTACCAAAACGTACGCGGTTTACGTACCAAGACTGGTATTTTCTTTCAGAATGTTTTATTAAATGATTACGATATAGTCTGCTTAACAGAAACCTGGCTCATGCCAGGAATTAATGATACAGAAATTTTTGATGGACGATATCTAGTTTATAGATGTGATCGCGAATACGATATTCGCGGTGACAAATTTGGGGGAGGCGCTTTAATTGCTGTGCGTCGACAACTGTCTGTGCTTAGCTCAGCATCGATACCTTTTAGTAATGCAACTGCCGAAGCAATCGAAGTTATAGTTTCTGGTGTTGCATCTCAGAGACTTCATATCTATTGTGGTTATTTCCCACACAATAGTAATCATAATGAATCATTAAGTCGGTTTTTCGAATTAATTATAAATTCTGCTTTAAACCATCCAGATGATGAATACCTTATACTTGGTGACTTTAATATTCCACATGCAACTTGGTCACCTGATAGTAACTCACTTATAATAAATAACAATAGAAATGATAATTTAATTAACTTATTACATAATTTTCTGTGTGTTACGAATTTTAATCAGTTTAATCACATAAGTAATTCCAATTTAAGGCAACTTGATCTTATTATTAGTGGACGTACTTGTGAAGTCATTCGCAGTGATAAACCGTTGATCACCGAGGATTGTCACCATCCGGCTTTAGATATTACTGTACAGGTCACTCACAACAATCATATGCGCTCAAAACCACGATTAGTTCGTTTGTTCCATTCTGCGGACTACTCTAAAATAAATGACGCTCTGTCTAAAATAGACTGGATTAAAGTTCTTCAGTCGAAAGATATAGAGGTTTGTGTTCATATTTTTTATGAAATCATCAATGATATAATCATAAACTATATTCCAACTAAATATGTCGGATCAGAAAACCGTTTCCCTACCTGGTACTCTAGGGCTCTAATCAAAATCAACAAAGAAAAGTTAAAATTTCATAAAAAGTGGAAAATTTATGGCAGAAATAGCGATTATAGTACATTTCAACTATTACGTGAAAGAGAAAAACGGGTACAACAGATGTGTTATAATAGATTTATATTTAAAGCAGAACGTAACATAAAACTAAATAGTAAATTTTTTTGGTCATTTATTAAATCCAAAAAAGGGTGCGCTAATTGGCCTACGACCATGAAATATAATGACGTATCGTCCTGTGATGCCAACGAGATCTGTGATTTATTTAATAAAAGCTTTCATTTGTCTTTGTGCCCGATTTGCCGATTATGACCACAAGTTTCTTAGAATCGCACTTGGCCTCTACCGCAACTTTTATAAGTAATGTTGATTTTTCTTTGGAATCTGTTGAGAATTATTTAAAAAAACTGGATATAAATAAGGGTTCCGGTCCGGACGGTCTTCCACCAATTTTTCTTAAAAAATGTCGTAAATGTCTTTCTCTACCTATATTTATCCTTTTTAATTTGTCGTTAGAAACGGGATCCTGCTCAAAATTTGGAAACAATCCTATGTTATCCCACTATTTAAAAATGGTAATAGGCATAATATCGCAAACTACAGACCTATTTCAAAACTAAATACAATAGCTAAATTATTCGAGAAGATTATATACGATCGCATTTATCCTTTACTACGACCTGTAATTATCAATCAACAACACGGGTTTGTTAATAAAAAATCCACGGAGACCAATTTATGTGAATTTGTGCATCAGGTCACCTCTGCAATGGAGTTAGGATTTCAAGTAGATGCTATATATAGCGATTACTCGAAGGCTTTTGATAAAATAAGGTATCCGGTCTTGATACGGAAGCTGGAAGCGGTTGGCATACATGGGGACCTCCTACGCTGGATAACCTCTTATTTACGTGAACGAAGTCAGGCAGTGACAATTAGTGGTTTTTGCTCCTCATTTCTCCCCGTTACATCAGGCTTACCTCAAGGTTCACATCTTGCTCCACTCTTTTTTAATTTATTTATTAATGACATCGTATCCATTATTAATAAATCTAATGTTCTATTGTATGCAGATGATATGAAAATTTTCATCAAAGTCAAGACCATCTCTGATTGCTTGGAGCTACAAAGTGACCTGGATACATTTGTAACATATTGCAAGGAAAATTATTTAGAGCTCAATATTAAGAAATGTAACGTCATAACATACTCTAGGAATCGTAATAACATTAAATTTGATTATACCATAGATCAGACCCCGTTAACACGTGTCACTGAAATCAAAGACTTAGGTTTGCTCCTAGATAGTAAATTATCTTTTAATGAGCATTTAAATTATATCATCCCCAAAGCCCACCGTATGCTAGGTTTCATTTTGAGAGTTAGTAAAGATTTTAAGTCAGGCTCCACCCTTTCGCTTTTATTTAATGCTTACGTTAGAACTCTGCTTGAATATGGATCTGTTATATGGAACCCGCAATATAAAATTCAAATCAAAAAACTAGATAGAGTCTTCAACTTGTACTGTAAACATTTCAAATACAGATTCAATACTTTGCCTGTAACCCCATCTTTAACACACAGACGTTATGAGCGTGATCAAATGTTTTTATTCAAAATTTTAAATAATTATATCGATTCGCCCTTTCTGTTACATAGGATTGGCTTGAGATGTCCTCGAATCAACTCACGAGTCAGATGCTTGTTTCACGTTCCGCTTTGCAAAAGAAAATACAATAAAAATAGTTTCCTGCATCGGTCGTGCAACTTTTATAACAATCATCATTCAGCATGGCAGGAACTGGCTGGAACAGCAAGCGGAGCCTGAAACACACCCTTGAAAAAGTTAATGTGTAGTGTTTAATTTTTAATTTTATGTCCTTTTCAATACGATCTATTTGCTCCGAACTTTAACTTAAGTTTTGTAAATTACAATCTGTATTAGTAATTAGTGGAAACTTAACTGATTTATGTATTGTTATATATGTTTCGTAATTTATGTATCATAATATTGTATGTTTCCCAGACAAGCATAAAATATTTAAAAAATATATAAATAAACGTGCAGCCTGGTAAAAAGGGGACAAAAAAAAAGATTTTACATTATGCATTAAGTCATAAAAGATGAAAAACTTGAAATTGCGAAAAACAAAAATGATCTTCCTTATGTATTTTTTTCCGGCTTTTTTTGTTCGGCTTTCCAAATTCTTGTACGTTTTGCTGCCAGGTTTCGTAGGCGCCCAGCATCTCCACGCGCTGGTCCGGCTCCTGGGCTACCAAGGGGTAGCTGTGGTGGTCTCCGAGCTGCTGGGCGTGGCCAGAGGCCTGCTGCACGGGACCCTGGCGCAGTTCACGAGGGCGCTGCACGCCGCCATGCCGCGACACTGCAAGCTGCCCAGATACGACTACGGCTCCAATGGTGAGTGCATGTCGTAGCTAAATAGATTCCAGAATTCGAACATTTTAGAATCGTCTTCAGGACTTCCGATTCGAACATTCTAGAACCACCTTAAGGACTTCGATTTGAATATTCTAGAACCGCGACCGTTCAATAGGATTTCTGTCCTATTCGAGCTTTAAATACAATTTCTGTCGTACTCGGTTGTTGAATAGGATTCTTGTCCTATTTGAATATTGAATATGATCTATGTTGTTTTTAAATGTTGAATAGGATTTCTGTCCTATTCGAGCTTTGAATACAATTTCTGTCCTACTCGATTTTTGAATACGATTCTTGTCCTATTCGAGCTTTGAATAGAATTTCTACTCGAGTGTTGAATAAGATTCTTGTCCTATTTGAATAAAGAATATGATTTATGTCGTCTTTAAATGCTGAATAGGATTTTTGTTCTATTCGAACGTTCAATAGGATTTCTGTCCTATTCGAACGTTCAATAAGATTTATGTCCTATTCACCGCTTTCACTCCTCAAGCTTCCTTGATACTATGAAGGGTCTAACGGTAAGTAGGGAAAGGTACGGGGATCTAACGGTAAGTAGTGAAAAGAAAGGGTTCTATCAGTTAGTAGAGAAAACGGAGGGAGATGTCTAATGGTAAGTAGAAAAAAGCGACGTACGACTA
>DWOK01000014.1:0-10339 GCA_018250995.1 Ebrietas anacreon
AATAGGATATTTAGCTGTAGTAGTGGCTAAAACTTTTTGATGCGCAAGTAAAACCGTTGGATTGATTCGGGCTCTACCAACAATGAGATGCATAATATTTTACCTAATTGTAGTTTAAGAATCATATCTAAGCACATACCAAAGTGATAAGTAATGGCCACTGTACTTTGTCCGCTGATAATGTCTGTTAGTTTGTCAAACCATTAGAATGTCTTTATCTCCAGTGATAGTTTAACGAGAATTACGAGAAATGTTTGACTACTGATAAATATTCTGTTTAAAAGGACGGGCAGTGGATTCACTTTCACATTTCTTCGCTTTGTGCATAGTGCAACTCAGTTAACTTTAATAATTGTATATCCTAAGCAAGCATTCATAGTGTGATATTTTAATTAAGTACAAGTGAAGTGAAAGTAAAGTGAAAAAGTTCGTGAAATGGAGGTGAGTAATTCCTTTATTATTATTATTTTTTTGTTATTACTTATTTTATTTGGAAATAATACTGATTGTTTAAAGTGTTCAAAGTAATAAAGTATTTTTTTTTTGTTTTAGAATTTATATGAAGAAAATACTTTCAAACAGTACTATTATACAATATCTGAAGAAGAAAACTCGCAGGAATTAAAACCTAAAAAGAAAGGTTTAAAGAGAAATAGATCTAGTGAAAGTTTAGATTCAATTTTTGAAATACCTAAAACAAAAGCTAAAAAGCTTTCATCTTCGGTGTCTAGAGCTCATAGGGAGGGTGGAACAGCATTTATTACAACGAATACTGACGATGGGGCAACCGCTTCACATTTGATAAAAATTGAGGTTTATGATTTAAAAAATCTTGCAAGTGTCCCACAATCACAACACTGGAAACATGCTTGCATGAGAATAAAATATTATAGTGATGATAAATGTGAGATATACAATGATGTAAACAAAGTTATGTACGACATTAGCAAACAAATATCAAATACGCAGAATTGTAAAAGATACTTGTTTAAAGCTTAAATAACAACTCATTATAACCAACATCTCATTATAATATAACTGGTATAATAATATAATTAGTTTGTTTTCACATATTTATGCTTGCTTAGGATATAAAAGACGTTTAAAGAAGTGCATTTTCATTATATTATCAGACATCACAAGTATACATACAGAACCCCTGAGACCCTCCCTAAACGCTTCATGATGGATAATTTAAACGAAGTGTGTCTAAGTTCTTTCTTTGAAAACGACTTCCACAATGATGATCTCATTGAACTTTGCTACGAGGCCGAAAATAATAATCAACTGGTAGAAATATGCAAAATGGTTGAAAATACAATGGTTGAAGATTCCGAGAATGATGAAGAGTTGGTCGACATCTGCTGCAGAGTTGAAAAGCATAGGTATGTATGTTTATAATTGGTCTATTTTTTTTGTCTATTATTTTTTTTGTTTAATCTTTTAATATTTTGTTTTCCTTAAAACATTTTAAGATAACTGTTTATTATTTATTTTCAGTCAACCTCTACAAACAGGAGGCAAGAGAATCATCGACCTTAATGTTCCCGCAGCCAAAAAATTAAAAATGAATGAAGGCGCTTCCACTTCAACGTCATTGAGAAGTAACGCAACAAAAACCGAAAAAATCATGTGTGATGTCTGTCAACACCTTGTAAGTAAGCAATATTTAGCCAACCATTTAAGGAGCAACAGTCACAAAAATAAACTCCTCAAATCTCATACTTCTCTACCTAACGTGTCTGTTCTTGACTTTGCATTTGGTCAAAGACTAATTTCTTATAGAATCGAAGGCAAACGTAACGTACCAAGTGACGTTCTAAAAACACCGGAGTCATATTTAAATTCAATTAAAGACGATATTTTACATCTGTTTTCAAATTCTATAAATTTACATAAAATATTTAAAGTCAATTTCATATTATACGCTGACTTTGAGCAACCAACTAAAAATCTAAAAAATTCTTTTGACTTCATAACATGTAACTACATGATTTCTCAAGGCGATGACTTAGACATTTTCTTTTCGTCATTAATAGACACCTTTACAAATAAGATTAATACTTTTGAGAAGAAAGACAGTGGATGGAGTTTAATACAAATCAAACACTTAGAAATGCATATTAATAAATTCAATCCACTTCGTGGTACCTCTTATATCGACTTACCCAATGATATTAAATTAAGAAAAGCTGTAATAAACGTACAAAATATTGATAATATGTGTTTTAAATGGGCACTGTTATCCGCGTTGTATCCTGCGAATAAAAATTCTAACAGAGTCTCAACGTATAGTATGCATTCAGATAAACTAAATTTTAATGGCATCTCCTTCCCGATTAAGCTTTGTGATGTTCCAAAGATAGAAAAATTAAATAATATCAGTATCAATGTTTTTGGGTTAGAATTTAATAGACAGAAAAAAAATCATGAAATCATAGGTCCACTTGTAATGACAAAATGTCGTAAAAGTGTGCACGTTAATTTATTATACCTCAAAAATGGTACAAATGGTCATTATTGTTACATTAAAAATATGTCTAGATTAGTTAGTAAACAAATTTCTAACCAAGAACATGCCATTTATTTATGTGATGGTTGTTTATTACATTTTCCAACCGAGGAACGATTACTTGACCACCAACAAAATGACTGTGCTCATATAAAGACTTATATACCTGATGGTAATTTTACCCGTAAAGACTGGTTCGGTAAACCAACGCAAAATAATAAACTAAAATTTGAGAATTTCATGAATAAACTTAAAATACCCTTTGTAATATATGCTGACTTTGAAGCGTTTTTAAATCCAATCAATGTATGTTCTAATAACCCATCTCATTCTTATACTAACAATATTCAAAAACACGAAGTTTATAGTTTCGGTTATTACATAAAATGTTCATACAATGATTCCTTATCAAAATATGAAACTTATAGCGGACCAAATTGCGCGTTAGAGTTTATGAAACGATTATATGAAGACTTAAAATTTATTTGTCGAAAAAATAGTTTCCAAGTCACTCCTAAGTCGTTATCCACCACAGACAAAAATAAAATATCCGAATCTAATATCTGTTATATATGTGAAACCAATTTAAATGAAGATAAAACTGTAGATTTTGACTTTCATACTGGCATATTCAAAGGAGTTGCACATGAACTCTGTTCTCAAAAATGTAAAGCTCCACAATACATTCCAGTTTTCTTACATAATCTTAGCCATTATGATGCTCACTTCATTGTGCATGCATTAAATTTTGCAGATGGCGAAGTGAAAATAATTCCTCAAAATAAAGAGAAATACATTTCCTTTTCTAAAACTCTGACAGTTAACAATCGTGAAATAATTTTGAGATTCGTAGACTCCTTTAAATTTTTGTCTTGTAGTTTAGATCAATTATCAAAGAATCTTAATGATCAACAGTTTACGGACTTGAAAAAAAACTTTCCGTGCAATGAGGACTTCATTCGACTAAGAAGGAAAGGAATATATCCCTATGAAATAATGACTTCTTATGATTCATTAAAACGTAATGCACTTCCAACTCAAGCAGAATTCTATAGTTCACTGACTGATACTCATGTTTCTAATGAGGATTATAATCATGCTAGGGATGTTTGGCAACATTTTCGCTGTCGAAACATGTTAGAATACTCGAATTTATATCTTAAAACAGACGTCTTGCTTTTAACTGACGTTTATGAAAATTTTAGGGAACTTTGTTTGAAGGCTTATGGTTTAGACCCCGCACACTATTACACAGCACCGGGGTTAAGTTGGGATGCGATGTTAAAATATACTAAAATTGAACTACAATTATTGACAGACTATGAACAAGTAGCTTTCTTTAGAGCGGGTATCAGGGGTGGTATATCTCAGTGTAGTAATCGTTACGCAAAGGCTAACAATATATTTATGAATGACTACGATAAAGATAAACCGGATTCATATTTAATTTATTTGGATGCAAACAATTTATATGGTTGGGCCATGTCTCAATTTCTTCCTACCGGATCTTTTGAATGGGTGAGCCCTGACACTAATTATAACGTACCTGATACATCAGAGTTTGGCTTTGTTTTGGAAGTTGATTTAGAATATCCAGACGAACTTCATGACTTACATTCTGACTTACCTTTGTGCCCTGAAAGTATATGTGTAGGTGGTTCCAAGGATGTTAAACTAGTCCCAAACTTAAAAAATAAGTCAAAATATAAAATACATTACAGGAACCTTAAACAATCACTTCGTATGGGATTGCGTCTTACAAAAATTCATAGGATATTAAAATTTAAACAAAGTCCTTGGTTACGAACATACATTGATTTGAATACAAATATGCGAACTCTTGCAAAATCGGATTTCGAAAAAGATTTTTATAAGTTAATGAATAATTCCATATTCGGAAAGACTATGGAGAACATAGAAAAAAGAGTAAATGTGAAGTTATTAACTCATTGGGAAAATAAGGGTAAAATCTTGGGCGTAAACGACTATGTTGCGAGACCAGACTTTAACAATTTAACAATATTTACAGACTCTTTAGTAGCGGTGCAAATGTTAAAATCCAAATTAAATTATAATAAACCAATTTATTTAGGTTTCTGTATTTTAGATATCTCAAAAACACTTATGTATGATTTTCATTATAACTATATGGTTTCCAAATTCAAAAATAAGCTTAAATTATTATACACAGATACTGATAGCTTAATATATCAAATCTTTACAAAAAATTTCTACCAAGATATTAAACCTGATCTTGGAACATATTTTGATACATCAGATTATCCACTTGATAATGCTTATGGATACCCAAAAATAAATAAGAAGAAGTTAGGATATTTTAAAGATGAAAACAATGGTAATATATTTAAAGAATTTGTAGGTTTAAGGTCTAAAATGTACGCGATAGATGTTGAAAATAAATTTATTGCAAAAGCCAAAGGTGTTAATAAAAGTGTAACGAAAAATATGCGTTTAGAGAATTATAAATCATGTCTCTTCGAGCAAGATATTCAGTTAGCAACAATGGTTAGGATGAAATCAATTAAACACGAAATTTATACTCAAAAAATAAATAAAATCTGTTTATCATACCGCGATACCAAAAGACATATTTTACCAAACAAGACGGATACATTAGCGTGGGGTCATTACAAATTGAGATAAGGCTAAATGTTGGCTTACTTACAAAGATAATGTAATGTTTAATGTAACTATCTTAGTTTTAATTTTGTCATATTTAACTTTAATAACATGTGTGTGTAATGAATGTACTATAGATTATTATAATATTAATACTTGTTACTGTTTTTATTGTTTTTTTTTTTTTTTTGTCATAAGTCTTATTTTGTAATAAATATATTATGTTTTGTGTATTAAATGTCATTTGTGAATAAAACTTCTTGCTGTTCACTCGTTTATCAATATGTTTCATTTCATTCACCCGTTTACTGCAATAGTTGCCGGTCCAAGTGGATGTGGAAAGTCACACTTTGTTACAAATTTTATAAGATATGTAAAAGAAGTTTGTACTACAAGTTTCAATCAAATAACTTGGTGTTTCGATGAAATGCAACCATTATATAACTTGAAAAATGTAAACTATTTGCAAGGTATACCAGATCTCAATATGTTTGATGGAAAAAATCCTCAACTTATAATTATTGATGATCTTATGAGAGAATCGGATGGCCGTATCGTTGATATATTTACTAAAGGCAGTCATCATAGAAATCTAAGTGTATTTTACATCACACAAAATTTATTTCATCAAGGTAAAGGCCAAAGAGATATATCACTTAACTCAAGTTATATAATTTATTTCAAGAACCCTCGCGATAGAACTCAAATTCGTCACTTGGCGAGACAAGTGTCTCCAGAAAACGTGAAGTTTATGGAAGATTCTTACAAAGATGCAACAAAGGAACCACATGGCTATTTGATGATAGATTTAAAACAAAATACCAACGACATGTGTAGGCTGAAAACAAAAATATTCCCCTCCGATGGTTACTCTACTGTTTATATCCCCACTAAAGGATTTAAATATACTAAGCATCTACAAATTCCCATCATTTAAAAATAATGTCTCGAAGCTTGAAGACGCATAAGAACTTTCTACAAGCCCTCCACATACTTAAACCAAAATACCAAAAAGTGTTATTAAAGTCTTGCACTGAACAAGAAATAAATATTATTTGTGAATGTATACATAATATTTTACAAGGTAAGGTACCACTTGAAGAAAAAGAAAAGAATAAGTTGAAAAAATATAAGAACCTGCTTCGTCAGTTAGTTCGTAAGACTACGAATAAAATACGCAAAGATATTATTATTCAAAAGGGAGGATCTTTCTTACCAATTATATTGGGTTCTATTATCAGTGCATTAGTTGGTACTCTGGTTTAAACATGGAACATGCTAAGAAAATGATACTCATAGACCCAAGTTTGTTAGATAAAATGAAGCAAACACAAACATCAGAGAGTCCAATGTCTAGACTTGACAGCGAAATGCAAAATATTTTGATGAGTAATATGGAAGACAGAAAAAAGTGTATTCTCTATTTACAAATATTACAAAGATATTTACATTACACTCAAGAAGATCGACAGCCATTAGAATTACCCATTATGACAAACATACCTAATGACAACGATAATAATATCGCCAAAGCTGTTGAAAAACATGAACATAAAACGGAAGATGTCCCTAAACCCAAGATAGTCATCGACCAGACACCAACGTTAGCTCATCCTAATATTGTTGAAGTTCAGACACCGAAGATAGATTATAATTTAAGGCGAGAGGAAGAAGCTTACACACCGCTGTATTCAATAAGTAAAATACTAAAAGTGATACCTAAAACCTATATAAAGAAAGGTGAGTTATTACTGGGCACTTTAAATGAAAATCAAAATAAAATAAAGTGGGATAATGAGGGTACTGTGTTTATAGATCAGGTAAAAGTCCCCGGTAGTAATATTTTAGACTTAGTAAGCGATTTTATTCGACCACCTAGAAAAACCGACCCAGTAGGGTGGAAACAATTTGCTACAGCATTGAAGGATTTAAATATACCGTTGACATACATAGGAAATTCTAAAAGAGCTGTTTACATATCACAATTAGAAGTTGAAAATCATAAAAATTTTACACCTAGAAAAGAGTTGACCTCCACACCATCCAGTAGTGAGAGAGATACAGACAAACCTAAGAAAAAAATTGAATGGGAACGATGGAGCCCCTATTAGAAATAAACAGCATTTATTACAATCCTTCACACCCTGCTGGATTTGGAAGCATCGATAAACTAGCAAAAGTAATGAAGGGTAAAATGCGAAAAGATGAAATTAAAGATTGGTTGCAGTCTCAAGAAACATATACATTACATAAACCTGTACAAAGAAAGTTTCCACGAAATAAATATGTGCTCTCAAACTATAATGTTCTTTGGCAAGCAGATTTAAGTGATTTGAGATCTTATGCTAAGTGTAATGAAGGTTATAATTATATTCTTTGTGTTATTGATGTATTTAGTAAATATGCTTACGTTAGACCTATGAAAAATAAAAATTCTGATAATATGATACATTGTTTTGAAAGTATTTTCACTGAGGCCAATGCAACTCCCACACATATTCAATCTGACAAGGGCACAGAATTTATTTCAAAGGATGTTCAAAGATTTTTAAAGAATAGAAGTATTAATTACTATACAACAAATAACCCTGATATCAAAGCAAGTGTTGTAGAAAGATTTCAGAGGACACTTAAGGCAAAGATGTGGCGTTATTTTACTTATAAAAATACTTATAAATACATTGATGTTTTAGAAGACTTAGTATACGCATATAATCACAGTTATCACACGAGTATTAAAATGCGCCCCTGTGATGTAAGTGTTAATAATATTAAAGTCGTATGGAATAATTTGTATGATAGGAAGAGAAAGTATAACGAAACAAAAACACAAATACCAAAATTTAAGATTGGTGACTATGTTAGGATTACAAAATATAAACATATATTCCAAAAAGGTTATGAATCGAACTGGAGTGATGAAGTGTTTATTGTATCTTCAATCATAGAGCGTTCCCCTTGGGTTGTTTATACTTTAAAAGATTTACAAAATGAATCTATAACGGGTACTTTCTATGAAAAAGAACTCCAAAAAGTATCTTACAACCTCACTTCAAGTTACAAAATAGATAAAATAGTCCGTTCACGTTATTCTGGTAACAGAAAGCAAGTGTTAGTCAAGTGGAAAGGTTATCCAAATAAATTTAATAGTTGGGTGTTAGCTTCTGATCTGAATAAAATATGATTAAAGAAAATTTTTATTTAACATTGCTTAGTAATAGTTCAATGGAATATTTCCCTGATAATAAAACCACTATGTTTTCAACAAAATTACCGAAGACTTTAAAGTTAGACGGAGAGTGGTCAGTTGGAGTTGTTGAATTCCAATATCCATGCACCATGTTCACTGTTCAAGAACATGAAAATGTTATATACATTTCTAAAATTATGACCATGCCAGGTGACACCAGTACATCTTTGGTTTATTATAAGACACATATTCCAGCTACTAATTACGATGATATAAATCATATATTGGTTGCTTTAAATAATCTCAGGGAAAATATTAAATTTCGTTATGATGACATTACTAAGTTTGTTTATGTAACTGTTTCTGATGCGTCAATTAAATCATTAACGTTATCAGCCAAATTAGCCTTTCAGCTTGGATTTGAACCTACTAGAAATCTTGTAGATATGAACATGGGAAAATGTCCTGCAAATTTAAATTTAGGTCTACCATCACAATTATTTGTTTATTGTGATATAGTTGAACCACAGATAGTGGGTGATGTTATGACTCCACTACTTAGAATAATACCATTAGACCCAGCTAAATATATTTACGGTGCGAATAAGATGCATGTTTTTTCACCCCCTCACTATTTGCCTGTCATGCGAAGAGAATTTGATACCATTGAAATAGATATAAGATCAAGTACTGGTCAAAAAATACCATTCCAGTTTGGGACAGTGTGTATTAAACTACATTTTAGAAAACTGAACAATGTACTCCCATCATAATAATAATATCACATGTCCGTATGAGCACTATTATTCTCATCAAGCGGGCTCTGGTATTGGAGTAATATACAAAGGTGCATCATTTCAACGTGGTCATGGTATTGGTAGTTTCCTAGGAGGATTGTTTAGATCTGTACTACCATTGCTTTCTAGTGGTGCTAAAGTTATTGGTAAAGAAGCATTAAACGCCGGTGTAGGTCTTTTATCAGATTTAGTTAATGCTCGACCCGTGGAACACTCGATTAAATCTCGGTTGAAAGAAGTTAGTTCAAACTTAAAGCGAAAAGTAGATGATAAAATAGATAAAATAAACATGTCCGGATCAGGGTATATAACAAAAAGGAAACGTCTCACAGCGGTCATTCCAGGCTCAACTGTTAAAGTGAAAGCTATTAAGAGTAAACTAAGAGCTGCCCCAGCTAATATCAAAGACATATTTTCATAAACAATTAAAGTATGTCTTTTTTACATAGTCACTCTTGTGAATGTATAAAATCAGAGTTAGATTTATTTGCTTTACCATCCACACAAACAAGCATTGAAAATGGTATTTGGATTCATTACAAACCAATATCGTCTCTTGCTGACGATGGACCTATCGAATTTCAAGTACCAGGGACAGGTGATGATTATATCGACTTATCTCATACTTTGATACATATAAAGGCTAAAATACTAAACCTGGATTCATCAAGGATCACTAATTCAACTACAGTAGCACCAGTAAATAATTGGCTTCACTCACTATTCAGTCAACTCGATGTATACCTTAATCAAAAACTTGTATCACCACCAAATAACACATATGCATATCGTGCTTATCTGGAAACTCTTCTTAACTATGCTCCTGCGGCTAAGGAATCTCATTTGACTTGTGGTCTTTGGTATGAAGATTCAGCTGGGAAAATGAATTCAACCGATGAAGGAAACTTGGGATTTCTTAAACGACAAGAACTAGCGAGTGAAAGTAAAGAAATAGAAATGATTGGTCATCTTCACGGAGACATATTCAATCAAGAAAAATTTTTAATTAACGGTGTTCAAATCAGTGTTAAATTAGTCCGCTCTAGAGAATCATTTAATTTAATGGCCTCCAGTACTGACTTAAAATGTAAAGTATGCATCACAGA
Source organism: Ebrietas anacreon (assembly GCA_018250995.1). NCBI lineage: Eukaryota > Metazoa > Arthropoda > Insecta > Lepidoptera > Hesperiidae > Ebrietas > Ebrietas anacreon. Next base: position 10,246 of record DWOK01000014.1, read on the forward strand.
TGCTACTCTTATTATTCGTAGAGCCCGAATCAATCCAACGGTTTTACTTGCGCATCAAAAAGTTTTAGCCACTACTACAGCTAAATATCCTATT
>DWOK01000015.1:0-10281 GCA_018250995.1 Ebrietas anacreon
CTTGCGCAAAAGTGTGGGAAACCGCTGGATTCAGCAGGCTAAGGACTGGGCGGATTGATTGGCTTCGATTAGGGAAAGCCTGTATCCAGCCGTGGACTAGTTTGAATGCCGTAAAGAATAAGAAGATATCTCTCCAACAAAAGATGGAGACTATAATAACTGATTTATAGTGGGTTAAGAGAGTAGTGAAACAACCTTCCCGCGCGAGCTACAACGGCTCTACGCTCTAAGTACTTAGTAACTACTTGCTAGTTTGTAATCAATCTTCCTTGTAACAATGTAAAGTGATTGGGCCGCTATTGGCATTCTAAAAATATTAAGATAAGTACATAATGGATGTAGGTACCTATTTAAACGTTTCATGCCTATTGATCAAGAATTCTGTGGTATTGGAATTCTAAGTAATCTTTAAACAGAATTCTGATGGAGCAATCATAATTAATTTTAACATTCGACCCTTGTTCGAATGATTATACTTTTTTGAAATCTAGCGCACAGTAATGGCATTCTGGCGTTCCGACTTTCATCCTCTCGAGCGAAAATGGCGCGCGATCTGTCAGCGCTTTGGCGGGCTTTGCACGATTGTTGCCCACTAATGGTTGCATTCCGCGAAACAATAGGGAAACGCGTTCTTGAGACACAAAGGATATTTCCGTTTGATGTGAATTGTTGCTGTGATTTCAGAAATTCTCCATGTATCGGTTCTGGCGAGTAATATGTGGCTCGAGTTCAAAGACTTAATGTACCTTTTGATATTACACAACGCTTAGCGCTCTTTGTCCGCGGTATTTTTTTAATGTCAAAGGTTACGGGTGTTTCTCTCTGTGGAACAGTTTTTCAAGTGTATGGTTTGTTCAACGTAAAATAGTTAAGGTCCCATTGTTTAAAAACGAATGAGCCTATGTATAACCTTTTTATTTAATAAAAACATTTACATAATTGTATTATTGTCATAATAATCGCTTATGGAAACGCCTAAAAGAGAAAAATACACGAACTCTGTATACGGTAGACCACCATGTAATCCATCTAGTCATACAGTGTACTGACACTGGTGAGAGATGTAAAACCAAAGGTTAGTAATAAGAGGAAGAAGCGTACATAAAAATTGATTTAGACTAAGAAAAGACTATCATGATCGTGACTTATAAGTATGCAGTTCTTAAGTAATATTGAATGTATATTTAAACTTATTTAATAACCGTGATTCACCCTGACAAGCGTGTCAATAAACATGACAAAATAGGCCCATAATAAATATGGAATAGGGTTTCCAATCAAGTCTACTTCGCGCCCCCCTAACACCCCACCTTGCTAGGTGAAAGCCGTAGACTTAGGAAGTTCCAGATATGAACTGAAAAAAACGTATTCTATATATTAATACGTGAAACGAAAACTTTGTACCTCTACGACAGTCATATGAGTGGAGGAGTATGGAATTTGGCACAATGACCGCCGAGTGTCATCGGAGCCGCGCCTCACGTCGCTGTAAAACCGTGAATTTAAATATAAGTTATATTATATGTATGTTAGACTATAAGGTATTTATGATATGGGCCTCTGTATTCAATTATACTTGTATTTTTGTTTATATTGCCTGAAATAAATGATTATTATTATTATTATTATTTTATTCAACCATTGTTGTTCTCGAATCTTTACATTCGGTTTTTTAAGAACGAGGTACGGGCTTTTGCCAAGTAACCCAGTTCATGTGATTTATGAATAAGTGTCGGATGTATGGTGTGTATTTGTAGCTGCAGGTGTTGATGAATTGTGTGGTGGTGGGTTCGAATCAAAGTAGGAATACGTTTGAAGTGTGAGAGTGGTCGGGTTCAGAAATCGGCGAACTATTGAGCAGGTATCTATAACAATAGACTTTTGGAGAGGAATATAAGTGTTTTCGTGTAGGTCCAGTAGTTTAAGAGCAGATTTTAAAGTTTTAGGAACTACACCTGTTGAAGAGATGATAATGGGGACGATTCTCACCGATTCTTGATTCCACATATGTTTGATTTCATCCGCCAAATTAATGTATTTTTGTATCTTCTCTGTGTGTTTCTGCTTCAGATTGTGTGTATTAGGGACTGAAATATCTATTAGATAGGTAGTTTTGGACGCTTTTATAGTTAGTGTGATATCAGGTCTATTGCTAAGAACAGTCCGATCGGTTATTATATCTCTGTCCCAATATAACTTTGCAGTATTATTCTCGATAACATTTTTGGGTTTATATTTATAATAAGGTATATATGAATCTATTAAGTTGTGTTTTAGTGCTAGTTGTTGATGTATGTGTTTGGCTACATTATCATGGCGATGTGTGTATTCTTTGTTAGCTAATGTATTGCACCCTCCTGTGATGTGATCTATAGTTTCTGGTGCTTGATGGCAAAGTCTACATCTATCGGATTCTATTGTTTCTTTTAAAATAAATTTCGAATAATTGCGTGTTTTTATAATTTGATCCTGAATTGCTATAAGGAAACCTTCTGTTTCACTGAATATGTTACCTTTGGTTAGCCAGGTATACGTCGCATTGCGGTCTACATGTTCTTGTTGTACGATATTAGGAAATTTTCCATGCAATGCTTTCTTTTTCCAGTTTTCTAGTTTTTGGTCATCAGTAAGAATCTTAAGCTTTGGGTTATACTGTTTATTTTGTAATTGTAGGGGTGTTCCTGAATGCGATAGGTTCACTATAGCTTTGTGTAGAGAACTAGTGTGGGATTTTTCTATAAAGTAAGTTCGCAAATTATCTATTTGGGTGTAGTGTAGGTTTTTAATATCTATAAAACCTCGGCCGCCTAGTTTCCTTTGTAGTGTAAATCTTTGAACGGAAGAATGAATGTGATGTATATTGTGTTTGTTACTCATTGTTCTAGTTGTTATATTTAAAGCTTCTAATTCTGTATCAGACCATTTTATAATTCCGAACGAATATGTTAGGATGGGTATGGCGTACGTATTCACCGCTTTTGTTTTATTTCTTGCGGATAGTTGAGTATTAAGTATTTTATGGAGTCTTTGTTTATACTTAGTTTTAAGTGTGTTTTTAATTTCGGTGTGATTGAGTGAGCTACTTTGCTGGTAACCTAAATATTTATACGTCTCTGTTGGATCCATACTATCTATAGTCCCACCCTGTTTATTTAAAGCAAACCCATCAGTCTCGTTATATAGGCCTTTAATAATGCTGTTAATTTTACATTTATCTGTCCCAAAAGCCATCTTTATGTCTGTGCTAAAGGTTTCTATTATTTTGAGTAAATGGTTTAATTCTTGTCTGCTGGCCGCGTAGAGTTTAATGTCATCCATATATAATAAATGTGAAAGTTTGGTGTTGTTTTCTTTATCAATGACATAACCGTAGCCAGTTTTATTGAGAATATTAGATAGAGGATTAAGGGCTAAACAGAACCATAACGGGCTGAGCGAATCTCCTTGAAAAATACCGCGTAGTATTTTGATAGTTGATGTGCATATAATATTATTCGAAGTACGTAAATTTATTTTAGTGGTCCAATTTTTCATTAAATATTGTAAAAACTCAATTAATATTGCATCAACCTTGTATATTTTTAGTATGTGTATTAACCAAGAGTGTGGTACACTATCAAAAGCCTTTTGATAGTCAATGTACGAGTAGAATAAGTTTCTATGTTTTTGATTAACTTGATTATGTATTTCAGTATCTATAATTAATTGCTCTTTACAGCCTCTGGACCCTTTACTACAGCCTTTTTGTTCTTCCGGTATAATTTGATTTAATGTTATATGTGTGTTAAGTTTGTGTGTGATGATGGATGTTAGTAGTTTGTAAATCGTAGGGAGGCAGGTGATTGGACGGTATTTAGCTGGGTTTGTTGTATCATTATCTTTTGGTTTCAGATAAGTGATACCATGTGTTAAGAAAGAGGGAGTATCTTGTGGGTTTTTAATAAGATTGTTAAACATTTTTGCGATGTGTATATGTGTTGCTGTAAAATATTTCAACCAATAGTTTTGTATTTTATCGGGCCCTGGAGCTTTCCAGTTTAAAGTCTTTCTAATAGCTTCAGATACATCATCTTTGTCTATTAGTATAGCTGGCATAGGTCTTATTCTATCAGTTTCTTGTTCTTCTATATGAGCCCATGAAGTGTTTTTGTTGTGTTCTACGGGTTTTGACCATAATGTTTTCCAATAATTTTGTAAATCATCTATGTTTGGTGGTTGTATAACATTAATGCAATTTGTATCAAGTTTTTGGTAAAAAAGTTTTTGGTTTGAGTTAAACAACTTATTGTGAGATTTTCTTTGATTGCTAATTTTATACCTACGTAATCGTTTTGAATACGCCATCAATTTCTGTTTATCTTTGTCTAATTTTTCTATGATCTCGTCTTTACTTTTGTATTCTACATTGAGTTTATATTGTTTCTTTTGTGTAAGATTTCCTTTAAGATGTTGCGTCAACTGTCCTATTTCCTTCCTTAGAGTTATAATTTTATCTTCTATCCGTTTTTCCCACTGAGGTTTCCTTTGTATATTGCATTTTTTTTCGGGCGTACTCTCAACAACACTATCATTTTTATCGTGAAAATTGCTGTGTAGCAATGTTACGGCTTTAGCGGCACAATATATAACGTCATGAATATCTTCTAGGCTTATTGTTTCCTTATTTTGTAAATACTTGTTTATAACTTCGTTCGCCGTTGTGACAGTTATAATTGTTTTTCGAGATGTTTGTAGTTTAGGTATTGTAGGTCTGAATGTGGGATCTGTTCCTGTGTATTTAATTAACATTTCAGTGAATGTGTTTTCTATCAATTTGTAATCTACTAAATTATGGGGGTCATTAATTGTTGGAAAGGTTTGTGTGTGGGCATGTTCCCAATTCAAATCCACCTGTGCAGGGTTCAATGTTTGAGAGTTTTGTGGACTGAGTGTTTGAAGGGGCGTATTTGTGTTAATTTGAGGATTTGTACTAGTAGTTGGCGTGTTAACATTAGATTGTGTGTTCGTGTCTGAGTGTTGGTTGGTATTACTTAAAATAAGCGATGAGACTAATTGTTTCATGCTTTCACGTTCAGTAACTGGTATCCTATTGTTTTTATGTATAACTCTTATTTGATCTGCAAGTCTTTGTTCTGGTAGGTGCCTTAACTCTGGAAATTTTTCAATAAAATGTTGATGTAATAATGTTCTCCACGCAGTAAGGTTTGTTTCATTATGAGTGACCAAGTAGTACGAACGGAGCAGTTCTTTGTTTATAGCATCGGACCATTTCATCCGTCGTCTACTTTTTCCAGCAAGGGTGGTTGCAGGCAGCATGTCCTGCAAAACACTTCTTGCTGGTGTGTTAATGATGGATGATGATGAATAAACGGTGTGATGTACGCGGGAATTTGTGTTTCTTTGTGAGGCACGCGTAAGATTGGTGATGTCAGTGGTGGGTTCATGTAGTATAGCAGAAGCTTCCTGAACAGCATCACATGACATAGATGAGGTTGGGGGTGAGCATGATGAGGATGATTCATGTAGATTGTATGATTGTGGTGATGAATTAGGTGATGGGAAAAGACAGTGTGTGGATGATATTGGTGATGATGAGTGTACTGGTGAGTGTGATGGAGGTGATTGTTCGACTGCAACAGCTGGTGGCTGGGCAGTCATATGCGCTACGTTGCCCCCCCCAGAATACGTGGGGCAGCCCGAGCTTGAGGGCTCGGGGCCGGATTCTCCTTCGCCGGGTAGCGAGGTACCTGCCTGGGGTATATATCTACTTCTTAGACGCATCGCATATGTTGTTACTATAGCTCCGTTGGCCACCGGTATAGTATAGCAAAATGCTACCAGCGTCCGCCCCTCACGTGGCTGCAGATGGTCGAGCCGGACGTGGAGTTAGGTTTGTGAGGGGCTTATTATTATTATTATTATTATTATTATTATTATTATTATTATTATTATTATTATTCTAAGATGATTTTTGTTCTCGACGAAACGTCGGTTTTATTAGAACCAGGTACGGGCTTATGCCAAGTAGCCTGTTCTATATGAATATGTGTCAAGTGTTTGAGTGATATGAGTGATGATGGGTCCGGGTGTTGGGTGTGTCACGCACGTTAGAGAAGTTGCGTGGGTGTGTATAATCTGGTATTGATGAAGTATTTGTGACTAAATTGGGGTTCTGCTGTTCCTCTTGAAGTGTGAGGCTTGATGGATTTAGGAATCTACGAACTATGGAACATGTATCTAAAATGATTGATTTTTGCAACGGTATGTATGTGTTTTCATTAAGATTTAGTAGTTTTAATGCGGATTTTAGATTTTTAGGTACAACACCAGTTGAGGAAATTATAATTGGGACGATCCTAACCGTTTCCTGGTGCCACATTTGTTTTATTTCATCTGCTAAGTTAAGGTATTTCTGAATCTTTTCAGTGTGTTTTTGTTTTAAGTTGTGTGTATTTGGAACGGCAATATCTATAAGGTAGGTGGTTTTAGAAGGTTTTATAGTAAGTGTTATGTCGGGCCTATTACTAAGCACAGTGCGGTCGGTTATGATGTCTCGATCCCAATATAATTTAGTTGTGGCATTCTCAAGGACGTTTTTCGGCTTGTACTGATAATATGGTGTGTATTCTTTAATTAAGTTGTGTTTCAGTGCAAGTTGCTGATGTATATGTTTGGCGACGTTATCGTGTCGGTGTGTGTATTCCTTCTTGGCTAATACACTGCAACCCCCTGTAATGTGATCAATATTTTCTGTGGCTTGATGACATAACCTACATTTATCCGTCTCTATAACTTCTTTGAGGATGTATTTAGCATAATTGCGAGTTTTAATGATTTGGTCTTGGATCGCTATAAGGAAACCTTCAGTTTCAGCAAAAATGTTTCCCTTGGTAAGCCAAGTACAGGACGCGTTACGATCTACATGCTCCTGTTCTAGTTGGTGAGGATATTTACCATGTAGCGCCTTTGCTTTCCAATGTTCAATTTTTTGCTCATCTTTAACAATTTTAAGCTTCGGATCAAAAAGACTATTGTGCAACTGTAATGGTGTTCCAGATTGAGGTAGATGGACTATGGCTCTGTGTAGTGTACTTGTATTAGCTTTATTATGGAAATAGATTCTTAAATTTTCGATCTGTGAGTAGTGTAAATTTTTAATATCAATACAACCCCGACCCCCCAGTTTTCTAGGTAGTGTAAATCTTTGTACAGCTGAATGGATGTGATGAATATTGTACTTATTGCTCGCCGATCTAGTTGCCGTATTTAGGGCAGATAGTTCTGATTCCGACCATTTGATAACTCCAAAGGAGTATGTTAAGATCGGGATTGCATATGTATTAATTGCTTTAATTTTATTTCGTGCTGATAGCTGAGTCGTAAGTATTTTGTGTAATCTTTGTTTATATTTTGTTTTAAGGGTGTTCTTTATTTCTGTATGATTAAGTGAAGTACCTTGCTGGAATCCTAAATATTTATATGTTTCCTTAACTTCCATGGACTCGATTATTCCTCCTTGTATATTTAGATTTAATGAATTAGTTTCACTGTATTGACCTTTGATTACACTATTTATTTTGCATTTATTGGTGCCGAAACTCATTTTTATGTCTGTGCTAAACCTTTCGGTCAGCTTGAGTAAATGATCTAATTGTTCCCTATTAGACGCGTAAAGTTTTATGTCATCCATGTAAAGTAGATGTGTAATTTTAGTATTATTTTCTTTGTCAATAATTAATCCATAGCCAGTTCTATTAAGTAGTGTTGAAAGAGGGTTAAGAGATAGACAGAACCATAAAGGGCTAAGAGAGTCTCCTTGAAATATACCACGTAGTATTTTTATCGGTTGTGTGCAGTGTATAGTGTTCTGTGTTCGAATATTTAACTTTGTAGACCAGTTTTGCATTGTGTGTTGTAGAAATTGTATTAGTGTATTATCCACCTTATAAAACTTTAGTACATATAGAAGCCAAGAATGAGGTACGCTATCAAAGGCTTTTTGATAGTCAATATAAGAGTAGAAGAGGTCTTTTTGTTTAATTCTAACATGTTGATGAATTTCTGTATCTATTACTAATTGCTCTTTGCAACCTCTTGAGCCTTTACTGCAACCTTTTTGTTCCTCTGGTATAATGGAATTTCGTGTAATGTGCAAGTTAAGTTTAAATGAAATAATGGATGTTAATAGTTTATAAATGGTAGGTAAACATGTAATTGGACGGTATTTAGCCGGGTCAGAGGTATCGTTATCTTTAGGTTTTAGGTATGTGATTCCTTGAGTTAGAAAATTAGGGGTATCTTGTGGATTTTGAACAAGATGGTTAAATGCGTTTGCAAGAGGTTCATGTGTAGATGTAAGGTATTTTATCCAATAGTTTTGTATTTTGTCGGGCCCCGGGGCCTTCCAATTTAGGGTTTTTCTTATAGCTCGAGAGACATCTTCTTTTTCAATTATTATCGTAGGCATTGGGTCTACAAAAGCTGTTTCCTCTTCCTCTATCCATGATGTATGTGTATTATGGTAAACTGGTTTAGACCACAAATCTTTCCAATAGCTTTCGACGTCATCTATATTAGGTGGATTTTGAATAATAATGTTCTCAGTATTAAGCTTTTGATAGAAGAGTTTTTGATTTGTATTAAATAGTTTATTATCGGATTTTCTTTTATTACTAATTTTATATCTACGTAACCTTTTTGAATATGCTTGTAATTTCTGTTTACAGTTATCTAAATGATCTATAATTTCATCCATACTTTTATTGCTTGGGTTGAGTTTCTGCTGTTTCTTGTGTGTAAGATTTCCGTTCTTATATTGAGTAAGTTGTCCTACTTCTTTTCTTAATGCCATAATTTTATTTTCAATACGTCTTTCCCATCCTGATTTTCCCTTTTTAATTACTGTGTTACTATCCTTATTGGTTTTATCTATTATATTAGTGTGTTTATTGTGTATTGCTACAATCGTTTGTGCAGCGCAATATATTATGTTATGAATTTCTTCTATTGTTGTTTCTTTGTTTTGTAAATGGTTTATAATTATTCTGTTAACAGTCGATATAGTTTTGATAATGTTGCGCGGTATCTTAGGGATTATGGGTCGGAGCGTTGGATCTGTATCTATGTATTTTATGAGCATTTCGTTAAATATATTTTCAATTTTTTTGTGGGCTAATAATTCTTGTGGCCCATCTGTTACTTCTGCAACTTGTGTTTGGGCATGTTCAATATTCATATTGATCTGTCGTGTCGAACAGTCTTGTGTTGTTGTCAATGTTTGTTCTGTATTAGGTGTTTTACTTTGTTCACTGTATGGTTGTACCGTGTGATCAGTACATGTATGCCCTACGTTTGAAGTGAGTTGGTGCATGGCGTTCAAATCAATATTGTGATTTAAACTACTTGGTTGAGTTATCAATGTGGAGACTGCAGTTTTTATGTTTTCTCTTTCAGAAGCGTGTATCCTGTTATTTCGGTGTATTACGCGAATCTGATCAGCAAGGCGCTGTTCAGAAAGGTGGTTTAGCTCAGGAAAACTTTCAGAAAACTTTTGATGTAGTAGTGGCCTCCAGGCTGTCATATTTGTTTCACAATGGGTGACTAAATAATAGCAACGGATGAGTTCTCTGTTTATTGGATCGGTCCACTTCATCCGTTGTCTATTCTTTCCAGCAAGGGTGGTTGTAGGTAGCATGTCCTGCAAAACACTTCTCGCTGGTGTGTTATTGAGATGTGATGATAGATGAGGGGTATGGTGAACGCGGTTATTTGAATTATTTTGGAAAACACGCGCGGGATTGGTGGTGTCAGGTATGGGCTCAGGAAAAGTAGCAATAGCTTCCTGTGCAACATCACAAGACATAGGTGACATAGAAGATGAATGTGATGATGAATGATTCAATTCGTATGACCTTGGGGAAGAGACAGGTGATGGAAATAGGCTATGTGTAGATGACGCAGGTGATGATAAGTGTGATGATGTATGTGATGAAGATGTTTTATTTACTGCAACAGTTCGTGACTGGGCAGAAGTTTGCGACACGATGTCCCCCCCAGAATACGTGGGACAGCCCGAGCTTGTGGGCTCGGGGCAAGATTCTCCGGTGCGGATCGCTCCGGTACTCGCCTGGGGTAGTTTATATCCGCTTCTTAGACGCATCGCATTCTACTGTCATACTATTGCTCCGTTGGTCAATGGTAAGTGTTTAGCTAAAAAGCTGCCAGTGTCCGCCCCCCACGTGGCAACAGGTGGTCGTGCCGGACGTGGAGTTAGTTTTATGG
>DWOK01000016.1:0-10077 GCA_018250995.1 Ebrietas anacreon
TGGTGGAGTAAGCTCCAAGCCTCCCCTTGTTCTGGGGAGAGACCCGTGCCCAACAGTGGGACGCATATGGGTCGTAGACAACTAGGTAGGTACTAGTTGTGGACCTGAGGACCCACACGCACTAGCGGTTAGCCGCGGAACGTCTAACTAGCCGCGCTTTTACACTTTAATATACAATCGTCTGGCGGAAGGGTAACAATCACAGGAGGTCCTATATTAAACTTTAAAAGCGGCTAAACGCTAGTGTGTTAGGGCGCTTAGAATTTAGTGAAGTACTCAAGTCTAGATACTGCTAACGCCACCTACTGATGAGTAGCGGAACTGGGACGTCCTATTAAGCAGATAAATGTTATGGTATGGAAACTTTTTTCAAATTTTTATTCACAGCGCTTGCTGTTCCCACTACGGCCACTACATATTTTGGATAAATATTTTACATTTTTATACTTATAAAAGAGATTCCAAAAATATATTGTAAGGTCATCAGAAAAGTTTTGACCTCAAACGTCAGTGCGCCATCTAGCTCTGAAAAGAGAAAATACTATTTTAAAGAAGCTTAGTATTAGCTTCCATTCTCTTGTATAAACATCTTACTACACCAAGTCCTGTCTTCATAAATGAAAACAAAAGAAAAATTTAAAGCCAAACACCGCACTTAATCTTTTGTTTGTGTTTTTTTTGGAGGCGGATATTCTTAGAATAATATTGTTAATTTATATCTGGAATTTATTTAAGGTCTTTATATTTTTATGTGGAACTTCATATAGTCTTAGGACTTTTCATTTTGAACTTAAAATGAAATATAATTTTGACAAATCTAATAATCTAATTAAAGACATTTCATTTCAACCACAGTAAAACTAAAATAAACTGCCTGATCGATATGCACAATTTTATTACGTGTTTACTTTAATTTAATGATATAATTACGTTAACTACAATGTATATTTTTTATTTAATTAGTTACTACGTCTTTATTCTACGATTTATATAATAATTTATTCAGCCTGTACGGGCAACGCCGTACGATATTTTATGTGTATAACTTTCCGTAATTTCATGCGATCAGCATTTTTTTGTATCTACTTTACTCATATTGTAATAAAAGTCAGTGTAAAATCAACAGCACTCATTGCGAGACGTTTCATTTTGCATCCTCGTAATTAACCCCAAAGTGTAAGGCGCGTACCCTTACATTTTTTTTGGTCCTTCGAACCTTAAATCAGGACCTTCGCGAGTGTAGTGTGGTCTACCGATCATAAGACCCACGCGTTCTCCGATATTCTGGCAGTGCGGTGTGGCCAGATCAGGTCGCCGCGTTCCGAATAGTCGACGTCACACCCGCATCGGTTCGCGTATCACTGACGTGGACAGTTCATCATCGTCACAATCAGTGGCAGGAGTTTTCATCATCGTCACAATCAGTGACAAGCACCATCATCGTCGCTTAGTTAAGCGGCAGGGCATCACCAGTGACAACGCTTCGTCAGCGCATCGTGCAGCGGTAGAATTGCATCGCATCGGCAGGTTGCAGGTTTCCTGGCTTTCCAAGTAAGACTGTTCCTTTTTTATTATCATAATGGAAGAATTACCAGCTCGTCAAAATGAGATATTAGAGAACATAAATCGTATTAAAATAAATTTCTCTAAAGACCCATCGTCACGAAAAACTTCTGAATATATTAGAAAGAGAATTGAGGCTTTAGATTCCCTCTGGGGAGAGTTCGATTACAATCATAGTAAAATAATAAGTCAACCCGATCTAGCACCTACTTATATTTCTAGTAACATGTATTCGCAAGGTAAAGATTTCTACCAGGCTACTCGCTTATTATTGTCTTCCTACGGGAAGGAAGAGAAGTCAACACAACCCAGTGGGGAGGTTGATGAGTTATTATCCTTGCAAAGAACTCACTTCAGGGGCTTGAATAGGCAAATTAGTAATATCAACGTCAATGAAATATCGGATAAGTGGGAATTAGAAGATGAGCTCAGAAGTATCCAGAGCAAGTGGAATACCATAGAAAATCTACACTTACAGATAGACCATTTACTTCAAGGTGGAGATTTAACATACGAGGACGAGTACACAGAACACGAAAAATCTTATAAATCATTCAAACGTTCATTGAATAACAAAATTTCTTCCATGGTACATTTGCAACAGTCTACACCCCAGCTTGAAATACCTACTTTCACTGGGAAGTATAATCAATGGCCAACATTCTTCGATCTTTTCTCGGAAACCATACATGCTAATAATTCAATCACCAAGGCTCAGAAAATGCAGCACCTAAAAAGCAAGGTCAAAGGTGAAGCTGAGCGCTTGATCCAGCATCTACACATCTCGGCAGAAAATTATGACACTGCTTGGGAGATTTTAGTGCATAGATATAACAACCCTCAGGCACTATTTACCCATCAGGTAGAAATTTTATTAAATCAGTCGAATATCACTTTTCAATCATCTTTTCAATTGAAACGGTTATACGACACTACAACTGAATGTATTCATGGGATACATAATCTAGGAGTCGATACCGGCTCGTGGGATCCATTACTAGTGCATCTTCTATGTAAGAAACTGGACCCCCAGACTTTTAGCGACTATAAAGAATCTCGTAAAACACCCCGGGAGTTGCCAACCCTGGACGAATTTTTAACTTTCATTGAATGTAAATTTGTTGCACTAGAACCAATCGTGCATCAAACCGGTAAACCATTTTCACGTCAACCCCTTAATAAAAATTTTAAACCATCATTAAATAATTCTCATACTAATAATAAACCTAAGCACGATAATTTACACAAAAATCATTTTCAATCGAGGGCAACCTACACTGTTAATTGTCCATTATGCAATTTGCGCCACGCGTTATTCATATGTAGGAAATTTAAGAACATGACACCGGCCAACCGCTTGGCAACAGTTAATAAATATAAATTTTGTACAAATTGTTTACATAATCATAATGAATCGGAATGCGTATCTACAAAACGGTGCAAGGATTGTCAAGGAAGTCATAATTCATTGCTTCATGATGCTTTCATTCACACCACACCGTTATCACCCCCCTTAAATGTTTCTAGCTCAGATTTCAATCAGGGGACGTCACAAAATACGCATAATATCAATCACGTTGCATCTGATAATGAGGAGATTTTGTTAACTACTGTCACTTTAAATGTACTCTCGTCTAGCGGGAATTATGTAACACTTAGGGCTCTTCTCGACCAAGGGTCTCAAATATCACTGATATCGGAAAATGCTACTCAAATATTAGGTCTTCAACGACGTAGTTATCATGCGTCTATCTCCGGTATAGGTCCTATTTCAAAACAGAGTAAAGGGATCGTGTCGTTAGAATGTCAATCGATTTACGGAGATTATAAATTCCTTACCAAAGCATTAGTGGTGTCCTCAGTGATCAGTAACTTGCCCAATTCATCCTTTAATAAGAAGTCGTGGCCTCATTTACAGCATTTGCAGCTAGCAGACCCATCATACAATGTATCTAGTCGTATAGATATTCTTCTAGACGCTAGTGTCTATTCCGAAATTATAATGAACGGATTGGTTAAGGGCCCTCCTAAGGCTCCTATTGCTCAACAAACCAAGTTGGGTTGGATCCTATCGGGTAATGTCATGAAATTTAATTGCTTTGCTATATTAAATAACCTTGATGAGATATCAAAATTTTGGGAAGTCGAAGATATTTGTCACTCATCTTCTAGCATGACTGTTGATGAGCAATTTTGCGAAGAATTTTATCAAAATACTACGCGGAGATTAGATTCAGGTAGATATGAGGTTGGATTACCAATGAAACCAGGTTATGAACTTGAACTAGGCTCTTCTAAATCAAAAGCAATTGCTCAGTTTTTAAAATTAGAAAAACAGATGTCAAAAAATCCTATGTTTTGTGAAAAATATAAGCATTTTATTAATGAATACAAAGCCTTAGGTCATATGAAACAAGTATGCGATTCAAACAATAGGTGTGTTATGTTACCTCATCACGGTGTTTGGAAAATGAACTCTACTACAACTCAATTAAGAGTCGTTTTCAATGCATCCTCTAAAATGTCTTCTGGTAAAAGTCTTAACGATTTGATGTATAGTGGCCCCAATTTGCAAAAAGATTTAATGTCCCTTATTTTGAATTGGCGTAAATATAAATTTGTCTTAACTGCAGATATCGAAAAGATGTTTCGTATGATACTAGTCCGAGAAAGTGACAGGCATCTCCAGTCAGTCATCTGGAGGGACTCCCCTGATGAGTCATTTCGTACTTATCAGTTGGCGACCGTTACCTACGGAACAAAAGCAGCCCCATTCTTGGCAATGAGAACTCTTCAGCAACTTGCCGAGGATGATGCCGAAAAATATCCCCTAGCTTCATGTGCCGTGAACTCGTCGTTTTTCATGGACGATTTGTTAACTGGGGAGAACTCAATTCCAAAGGCGAAGGAACTATTATTTCAATTAACATCAATGTTCCAAGGCGCTGGCATGAACTTGAGGAAGTGGTCAAGTAATGAACCTCAACTTCTTCAAGACCTCCCATGTGATCAGTTAAATAGTCCTTACGAATTCAAAAGCACAGAAACTAGAAAAACTCTAGGCTTATCTTGGAATCCGTCATCTGATACCTTTATATTTACAACACAATTTAACTTTCATAACAAACCTGTCACAAAACGCCAGTTATTATCACAGATATCCCAGCTTTTCGACCCCCTTGGATGGCTATCTCCGCTTATCATAAAGGCGAAGTTATTATTTCAAAAGGCCTGGTCCTCAGGAGTTGGATGGGATGACGAATTATCTGATGTAATTCAGAATGATTGGCTTACATTTAAAGAAGATATTCATAATATTAATAAATTCATAATACCCCGGTACATCGGTAACATTGAAATACAATATCAGTTGCATGCATTTTGCGACGCTTCGGACAAAGCGTATGCTTGCGCAATTTACTTAGTCAATAAACAAGATAAGGGCAACTACACATCTAAACTTGTAGTTGCTAAGACTAAGTTGGCACCTCTTTCCAAAAAATTATCTTTACCGCGTCTAGAGTTATGTGGTGCTCTACTGTTATCACAGTTAGTAGAAAAGGTTCTAAAAACTTTGTGCATTACGAACACGTCTGTCTATGCTTGGACAGACTCTATGGTAGTTTTAGGCTGGCTAAAGGGAGACATATCTAGGTGGAAAACTTTTGTCGCCAATAGGGTGCAAAAGATTTCCGAAATCATCCCGACTTCATGTTGGCATCATGTGCGGTCGGAAGAAAATGCTGCAGACTGTGCAACCAGAGGTATTTCAGCACAACAGCTGTTAGATTTTTCGTTGTGGTGGGAAGGACCATCATGGTTAATTAATTTCGATCCTGCTAAAATCAAGCAAGAATCATATCAACCCCCCACAATTGAAGTTAAACCTCGTGTGCACGCAGCCTTAAATAACAATAACGTTTCCTTTGTAATTGAATTACTTCATCGCCATAGTTCAGTTGCATTAGTAGCAAGAATTATCAGCTGGGTGTTACGTTTCATCCTGCGAATTCGCAATAAACAGATGACATCGTGTGAAAGAGTATTAAAATCTTCCGAATTGAATGCAGCCTATGATTTACTGGCTAAACATGCCCAATATCAGGATTTTTATAGTGAAATAGAAAGTATTAGGAAAACCGGGCGTGTACATTCTAGTAGCAAAATTTACAATTTAAATCCATACATGGATGGGCATGGTCTCTTAAGAGTTGGTGGACGATTGGAAAATGCGGATTTAAGTTCTTCAGCTAAGCATCCCATCATACTCTCTAATCATAGCAGATTCACCGATTTAATAATTAATCAGGCCCATTTAAATACTTTGCATGGTGGACCTCGATTAACGCTTGCATATATTCGAGATAGGTATTGGATCGTTAGCGGCATTAGAACTGTTAAGCGACAGCTAAGAATGTGTGTGAAATGCCGACGATATAGTCATGGCCAGCTTCAGCCCATTATGGCTGATTTGCCGCAGGCAAGGGTTACACCTTCAAGGCCATTCACGCATTCTGGGGTAGATTTTACAGGCCACGTCGAGTTAAAGGCAAACAAAGGGCGTGGTATTAAGACTGTCAAAGGTTATGTGGCAGTATTCGTTTGTCTGGCTACCAAGGCCATTCATTTGGAATTGGTATCGGACTTAAGCACTCCAGCTTTTATTGCGGCATTCCGTCGATTCTCTTCTCGTCGAGGAACCCCGAGTCACGTATACAGCGACAACGGAACAAATTTCGTTGGCGCTAACAGAGTTCTCAAAAGAGAATATCAGGAAATTATAGCCTCGATTAAAAAATCCGATTTATTAAAAAGTATTAGTGACCAAAACATTCACTGGCACTTCAATGCCCCTGCTTGGCCTAGCGCGGGAGGCTTGTGGGAAGCGGCAGTGAAGAGTCTTAAATATCACCTGAGGAGGGTGATAGGTGATCAAAAACTGACGTATGAGGAATTCAGTACCTTATTATGTCAAATAGAGGCTTGCTTAAATTCAAGGCCACTCTGTCAGCTAACAGAGGATCCAGAAGATACTTTCTTAACCCCCGGTCATTTCTTGATCGGAGGCCCTCTCCTTTCCAGACCGCATACGGAACAACACGCACTTACCTATCATTCTAGATGGCAACTTGTACAGGCCATGATGAAGAATTTCTGGAGTAAGTGGTCTTCTGAGTATCTCCAGCAACTTCAAGCTAGAACTAAGTGGCAAAAGCCTTCTCAAAATGTCGAAATCAATAGTATCGTTCTTATCAAGGAGGACAACCAACCTCCAGGCAAGTGGGCTCTAGGTCGCATTCAGGATCTTCACCCTGGAAGGGACGGTCAGGTTAGAGTCGTTACTATAAAAACAAGTAAAAATATTGTTCAGCGTCCTGTTAGCAAACTCGTATTATTACCCGTGTGCACCCTGCCTCAAGAGGCAGATGAGTCAAATCAACACAGTTCACATCTATCAACAGATGTTTCAAATGTAAACCATAACAATGGCACGCGACCACGTAGGAACTCAATACTTAAAAGCTTTTTCTTATCAGTTATGTTATTGTTTTGTTTCGTGACGGGTACATTACAGCAACAATTAAAACCCTTTAATATAACGCCGATAGAAACTAATCAAGGATTTTATTTTGATAAAATATCCGACTTACAGCTCATTAAAGACGATTGGAAACTTGTAATTTATTATAATATGTCTACCTATTGGCGTAGTATTTCGGAGATAAATAACTACATTAATCATTTAAAAGAAACGAGTAAGCATATGGGTTCACAATATGATAGCGTCGTATTGCAATTACAACACGAGCTACAGGAAATTGAGCACTATAACTATGTGCTGAAGAATCAAACTAGTAATAGACATAGGCGGGGACTAATTAATGGTGTAGGATACATAGCAAGTACATTATTCGGAGTTTTGGATGAAAGATTTGCTGAAAAGTACAATCAAGATATAGAAAGTATTGCTAAGAACGAAAATCATCTCCAAAATCTTCTTCGAAATCAGACTTCAGTTTTGGAAGCTGAATATAATATACTGCGACGTAACGAAGATGTAATGAATAAACAGTTTACATTTATCAATCAACACCTTCGTAACATCTCACTAGAATTGAATAAAGTCGTATTAGACTACAAAAATTCCCAGTACTTGACGTCATCAGCCTTAGCAGCAAGCATAATAATTTCAAATCTTCGACAAATTCAACAGACATTAATTGATACTATCACAGATATCTCTCATGGTCGAGTCAATATTCACGTTTTGTCACCTCAAGATCTGGAACGACAAATTAATATCATCTCCGGGCAGTTGCATGGGGATCTAATCATACCTATAGAAAGGTCATCTATTGGAGATTTGTACCAGATTATGAGAGCGTCAGCGAGAGTGTATAAGAAATACCTTTTGATTGAAATTAAAATACCTCTTTTGAGCTCTGAAGTCTTTGAACTGGATGGAATAATATCGGTTCCCCAAAGAAAGGATAATACTCATAACTACATTATTTCTACTCTACCTTACATTGCATACAACATACAAAAGGATACAGCTTTACTATTATCCGATATTGATCTAAAGATGTGCGTACATGTTACTAGTAATCAAAGATTATTGTGTTCCTTAAATAAACCAATTTACTTCTTAAAAATTAAGCAGTCACTTTGTGATTTGAAACTAGTTAGCAAAGAGACAGTCTGTTCTCAGGATGTTATAGCCTGTAGAGATCAGTGGTTCTCGCTTCATAGTCGAAACTCGTGGTTTTATTCATGCTGCGGCGAATGTCGACTGAGGATATTATGTTCATCGGATACTGCAATGATTACGCCGAGGGGAAATGGTATCATTCGCATAGATCAAGGTTGTACTTTAAAGTCAGACTACTATAGTTTATATGCTCATAACAATTTTTTGCATGAGTTAACCATGAAGCCAAATATCGAAGTCCCAGAGGTATCTATTCTCAATTCATTAGTTAATACGTCAGCCTCCGAGGATTTTAAAGACACACAGAGCGATCACAGTTATATGTGGAATCACCTGAAAGATCAAATAACGAGCTTGAAGGAACAGTCCGCCACGGAACTCCGCATCCACGATGTACATCATTATACCATAGCATATATTATGGTGGCATTATTCGTCGTGATTGGTGGCGTCTTCGCATACAAGTACTTTAAGAAAAAGTACCCTTCGTTCTGCACTAGACATCGAGCTTCAGATCCGGAGGCCTGCACGCGGCCTGTCGAGGCCGAGGGGCGCAGCCGGGAGTCACCAGGGTTGCCAGTGACAGATAATAGTGAAGTGTACACAGTGCAGTTTCTTAATAAGGAGACATCTACTTCTCCTTTTGTGTAAATTCAGTGTAGTGTAATTTTCATAATTCAAACAAGTTTTAGAGACATTAAGATTTTATAGTGTTTCTTTTCTCAAGTCGGGAGAATGTACGGGCAACGCCGTACGATATTTTATGTGTATAACTTTCCGTAATTTCATGCGATCAGCATTTCTTTGTATCTACTTTACTCATATTGTAATAAAAGTCAGTGTACAATCAACAGCACTCATTGCGAGACGTTTCATTTTGCATCCTCGCAATTAACCCCAAAGTGTAAGGCGCGTACCCTTACATTTTTTTGGTCCTTCGAGCCGGATGCAAAATGAAACCAAAAAGGTTTTTGGAGTTAAACTTCTTTAAACACGTTATGGAAAAATTATGAGAGTGAAATTTTAAGATACAGTATGAAGTTGCAGCGGTTGCAGTCTTGAAACAAAAGCTACGAAAATAAAAATAGAACTTACCCTTTACTTAAATTGTGTTTTTATACTTTTTCAAGAGCTCCAATACAATTGAGGTTATCTATACGTATGTATTATTTATTTAATGATACCAAAGAAGTATAATTTCTCACCGGCGTACATAAATACACGCACCCTTATTTTATGTAGATTAGTAGCAAATGGACATGTGGGGTAGCCTGATATGTTGTGCAGCCACTACAAATCCAACGTGATAACCCCAGTCATCATATTGAGGAATCACGATGTTTTCATTGTTCAAACTCATTATGAATGCAAATTACATGAAATCTATAATTTACATAGTGTTAGTGAAAAGTGACTAAAATAATTATTTAGTAACAGTGAAAACGCAAAAACCATCTATATAATCCTTCATGAACAAATAAGTGCTAAGTCAGAGGACACACTCTGCAATAAATTTTATTAATAAGTCCACGTTAAATTACCCATAAAAAACCCTTCAGCATTATTATATTATAAATTAAAAAGAAATAGAATTATGTTGTAAGTATCGTCTGCGATATAATTGAATTGCATAACGTCACATCCCTGGTCATGTGGTACCAACTGATATCAACGTCATACCTACAGGCAAGTGTTACCCGGATCATACTACAGCGCAAATGCGACATCATCATGATTTCAGTCCTTAGTAGCCCACTGCTGGACATAGGCCTCCCCTAATCGACGCCACTCCGCCCGGTCCT
>DWOK01000017.1:0-10005 GCA_018250995.1 Ebrietas anacreon
GTAGCGATAAGACCGCCTTTTGTATGCGTTTTCTGATAGTTTTTTAGTTACTGCTACTCTTTTGTTTCTTGTGTACACTAAAGAATATTTGTATTTGTATTTGTATGCTATAATCCTACTAAATTTCATTGAAATCCATTCGGTAGATGATTGCGTGTCTCGTGATTGCGTAACAAAGAAACACACAGAAAGACGAAAGAAGAACAGAAAGAACAGAAAGAAAAGTTCCGCCAGAGGGGGCTGCTAAGTAAACACTAGTTAACGATAGCTCTTCAAATAAATATTTATAAAAATAATAGTTTTGAATCTAAATAAAATTTAACATCGTCATTACGTTTATAGTGATTGAAGTGATGTGCACAGATACTTTCAATAAGAAACACACAATATAATTACCGATAATCAATCAAATACTCGTGAATGAAGATTCCAGTGGAAAGTGCCATAATTCGTAAGAATAGTGAAAAGTAATTTCAGAAAAGTGTGAATTGTTACCACTTATGATCTTAGTGATTGATTTCAAGGCAGTAAATGGAAAGAACAAGGTTTCAATCTAAATTTTAATTCAAATTATCACCGTTACAATTCATTAATATAAATACGACAACTAGTGAGGAGTAGCGGAACCTTAATTCCCATATAAAAGACTAGAAAGTGACATCTACTGAAAACTTATAATATGCGCCGATAACGTGTCGATAAATACTTTGCATTGCATTACTCCAGCGACATCTCGTAGCAAGTAGCGAAACCTTAATTTTCATATCAAACCAAGGAAAGTGACATCTATGGGATAATAGAGGAAAACAAAACTACTGTCGATAACGGTTGACTAATCCCAGCAGTGCACCACAGCGACATCTATTAAACCTCAGTCATATCAAATTCCAATACTGAAGGTGCAACAACGACATCTGTAAGGCAATAGCCAAAATACCACCTACACCCGTAGAAATAACAAAACGCGCGCTGATTCAAAATGGAAAACATTACATTAAGGAAAAAGATTAAATCCTTTAATGATGTATCTCGCCTGTCAGATGAAAATGAAGAAGAATCATCAATAAATGAAAGTACACTTGACAGCTCGATTAGAAGCTTACCTAACTTATACAACTCGAGTGATGAAATAAACAACCTAAAATCCTACATAAACCAACTTACCCTTGACTTAGAGTGCGCGCATAATGAAATAGAAAATCTCTCTCTAGAGAACTCGGAACTGAAAACCCAACTTACGCAATGCATGGATAAGCTTAATCTATATAAACAAATTGGTGTAACCGGAAACCTTTGCAAATCACCAATAATATATGACAAGGAGTGCCGATCATCACAGAAAAAAAGAAAACAAAAATCAAAACCTATGTTAGAAATGTCTAGTCCAATATCTAAAAATTCTTGCGAACATTCCCCTTCAAAATATAGTAATAAAAAACTGAAAGTGAGCTCCATACCACATACCGAGACAAAAATGATACAGGGTAGCAATAATCAGCGTCTACACAGGGACAATAATGCACAAATTCAGTCAAACACCGAAACAACACCACCACAAAGTAAATTAAAGAAAAAGGTGTTTATATTTTCGGATACTCCTGGATTAAAAATTCAAAATACATTGCAAAACTTGCTAGGATTAGCATTTGAAGTGTTCTCTTTTAGTAAACCAGGTTCAAATATGGAAAATATAGTATCAACTCTACCGAAAGAAGTTAAAAACCTAACAAAGGAAGACTACATAGTATTATTTGCTGGTACACATGACTGTCACCCATATACATTAAAAACAAACTTAGATAAATGGCTGAAAAATACATCCCACACAAATATATTGGTTTGCCAAGTACACTTCAATAAACATTTAAATGAAAATAAATTAAATTATGAATTTAAGCATATCTGCAGTATGAATAAAAACTCAATCTATATTGATATGGGATATAACCATGAAATTTTATTATCAAAAAAATCTTACTACAATAATATATGTGGGAGGATACTAAGAGAAATTTTACATATACAATACAGGACAGACTATGAAAATTATACTAAATTCCAAGTAGAAAGGGAGAAAAAGAAATTGCAAATTATTGAAAAGAATAAAATAACTTACTACTTCAAAACTTTAGGAAAACCTCAAAAAAATCGGGAACCAGAAGACAAATTTTTTCGTAGCCACAACTGATAAATATCTTCAAGTACTACACCAAAATGTGGCAAGTGTCCTTCCCAAAATAAGTCAGATAGAAATAATATTAGAGCAACTATCCACAAAACAAAATAAAATTGATATATTATGCCTAACAGAACATTTTATACAGACAGGAAGTGAAAGCAACTTAATTATTTCTGGCTACGACTTGGTTTCAATCTTCACACGAACAGAAAAGAGAGGAGGCTCCTGTATATTGGTCCGAAATGGAATTAACTGTGTATCTCTACAAGACATTAATAACCTAGCAATTACTTCAATATTTGAATGCTGTGCTGTGGAAATAACAGACTATAAATTAATTATTATATGCATTTATAGGACACCAAATCAAAACAATTTTAAAAAGTTTATGGAACAACTAGAGACTCTATGCGATAATGTATGCTTCAGACATAAAAATATTATGATTTGTGGTGATTTCAACGTTGACCTACTAAAACAATCGTATATGACATTAGAATTTAAGAATCTGCTATTAAATTATAATTTAAGGTTAGAATTTAACTGTGTGACAAGGCTTGAAAGCCAAACATGTTTAGACAATATAGCGCATAACGCCTATGGATGTATTTCTGAAATATTGCATCTGGGGCTTTCTGATCACTCCGCACAACTCCTAAAATATCCAATTAAGTCGGATAAATTTAATTTAGATTACTGGTACATAGAGACTAGGGACTATAGTGTAGATAATGTCAGGAAATTTAAGAACTGTATTGAAAGTATTTACTTTACAGATGTATTAGAAAGTCAAAATGTAAACGAAGCTTTTAATGAATTTCATAGTATAATAACGTTATTTCACGAATTATGTTTTCCTTTTAGGAAAATCAAAATATGTTTAAAATCAAAAAATAAATGGATAACTCGAGGAATAAAGCGATCAAGTAAGCGTAAACGCTTTCTACATTGGAAAAGTTGCCTAAATCGAAGTAAAAAAATTAAAAAACAGTATTACGCTTATTCACGTATGCTAAAAAATGTTATTAATACTTCTCAACGTATATTGAATAAAAATCTCATCGAAAAATCTAAAAATAAATGTAAAATGACATGGCAAATTATAAACGGTAATAAATGTTATAGACATGATACACCTGCTCTAAAATTTAATAACGATATCATAACTAATCCTACTGAAATCGCAAATATTTTTAATAATAATTTCATTGACATTACAAGGACTATATCACAAACTCAGGCTAATTATAATTATTTGAATAATACAATTGTACAGACGAATTCCATATTTTTATATCCGACGACACCAAAAGAGGTTGATAAAACTATAATGGGTTTAAAAAATACCAATAGTGCAGGTTATGATGAATTAACTAGCAATATACTAAAGATTTGTTCATCTCATTTATCGGTTCCTTTAAGCCATATAATTAATCTTTGCCTTACTCAAGGTGAGTTTCCACTTAAACTAAAGACTACTGTAATTAGGCCAATACATAAGAAAGGTGATAAACATGACTGTAATAATTACCGCCCTATAGCACTGATACCGGTTCTCTCAAAAGTATTCGAAAAGCCCATTCATAGACGACTCTACAGTTTTCTTGAAAATACAAATATTTTATCGGACGATCAATACGGGTTTAGGAAGAGTCGTTCAACAACCCAAGCTATCTATGAACTATTACGAAATGTTATTGAAAGCTTAGACAACAGAGAACCTATTTTAGCGATTTTTATGGATATGACGAAAGCTTTTGATTTCGTAAATCATAAAAAGCTTCTCGAAAAGCTTCTAGCGGTAGGCATCAGAGGACCAGCTTATAACCTTATAAAATCTTACTTAAGTAACCGCCAGCAGTACACAAAACTTAAATATATACAACTAGACACCAAAATGGAACAAAACGCTCTTTCTCTACCAAGAATTGTAGAGCATGGAGTTCCACAGGGCAGTATTTTGGGTCCATTATTATTTATTATATATATAAATGATTTACCTCGGAGTACTGACCAAAAAATGATTCTTTTTGCTGATGACTCTACATTGCTCGTAAAAAATACTGAAAATTATAATTTTGAGGATTGTGTAAACCATGCCCTCAGAAAAAATATAGAATGGATAAAAGGAAACGATTTATTAATTAATATTACTAAGACCAAGAGTATACAATTCAAATTTTATCAAACAAAAGAACATAATATAATTATTAAACACGATGACAATGTAATTGAGCAGCTAAACGAACATAAATTTTTAGGACTTATTTTAGACAAAAACTTAAATTGGAAGGCTCATATTGACTATTTATGTAGAAAACTAGGTAGATTTGTTTATGCTTTGAGAAAATTAACAGAGTTTGCTAGTAAGGAGACAGCGCTAACAGCTTATCACGGACACGTGCTATCAAATTTAAGATATGGAATAATACATTGGGGGAATTCAGTAAATACCATTAAAGCTTTTAGATTGCAAAAGAAATGTATACGTGCGATATTCAAAGTTAATCAAAGGCATAGCTGTAGATCGCTTTTCCCTGAACTAAATATATTAACCCTTCCATCGCTATACATATACGAAGTTTGTATCTTCGTTAAAGAAAACTTACACTTATTTAATATGAAATACACAAAATATCCTAGAAAAACAAGAAATAGGTCAAACATAATAGCTACTCATGTCTCGAAATCTAAACTATATAAAAACAGTGTATATGGCATGGCAACTAGACTGTACAATCGCCTACCTGAAAAAATAAAGGACCTGGAATTTCGACAGTACAAGATGAGGCTAAAAATGTTGTTAATTACCAAATGTTACTACACAGTTGACGAGTTTTTGAACGATAAATCATTGAAAATTAATTAATTTCAAGACATGTAATATATTTTTGTGCATGTATTATAATTAGGGACGTATTAACCCTGAACGCCCCCCCGCGCGCCGCTCGCCCGTACGAACGTGTTTGCACTAGCTCCGTAAATAAATTAACGATACCTCAGAAATATGGAAGATCTGGTCTCTAAAGATGTCTTGAAGATCATACAAAGCATGGTACTACCCATGGAATTAAAAATTAATTCCTTGGTCGATACAGTTCGCTCGCTTGAGGCGAAAATTGATCAGCTGGTTTTAAACAATGAACAGCAAAAAATGGCGAACCAGTACACAACCAACAACAACATCGAAGCTGATAAGCAAGGGAAGAGCGAGAGAGCACCGACGTCATACACAGTTACGCAGTCTTCCCTACGTGAGAAAAGGACCGAGCCTACGAACGAGCCAATAATGACGCGCCGGAAACGTCGCCTGGCCACGGCAGCGACCGATCTCGACCGAGACGACGCGATGACTGCCTCTGGTAGCCGGCAAAACGGTGTATCAACGCAACGCGCTCCTACTCGGACACCCACCGCCACCATATCTCTGTCTCGCCCCTCAACTGCAACGACGCATACGCAAGTAAAGACACCTGCATTATATACATCGACGGTTCAAGAGCCCAGTGTTGAAAACAGCGTAATGAATAAGGAGCAATGGTTTACAGTGATGCGGCGAAAACAACGTCGACCTGTGATACAAGGTACAGGTGCAACTGATAATGGTTTGTTGATAGCAATTGATAAAAAACGCTCAATCCACTTATGGTCATTGCATACTAACACGACTGTGGAGAACGTGCAAGATTATATGAAGCAAAGAAAGCCTACTGATATCCCGTACGAAGTCGAAAAATTAGAATTAAAACACAACAACTATTCGTCATTCGTGGTATCAGTTCCTGACAGCTTATTCACATTCTTTATGTCACCAGAGCAATGGCCTGCAAATGTGCGGCTCAACGAGTGGTTTCGGAAGAGACAGACAACGAATATATAAAAAGGACAAAATCTATTGTGACCGACCAAATCAGTCTATTTCCGTTTACTATCAAAACGTTCGTGGTTTGCGCACAAAATTATCTGGCTTTTCTTCCGCTATAGCTGCTTCGCAATCAGATATATTTCTCCTCTCGGAAACATGGCTTACTCCGGGCATTGATGATGCAGAAATAGCTCCCAATGGATACCATATTTTTAGAGTCGATCGCCCGGGCCCCAGAAGAGGAGGTGGAGTGGCTATCATAGCATCCCCGAAATACTCAATTAATGCTATTGATATTGTAAAGGCGCCAATGAGTTGTGAAATTATCTGTGCTAATGTTTTGAGGCAACAGGACATAAAACTTACGGTTGTCTGTTTATATATACCGCCACACAGTGATAGGGATGTGTACCTAAGTATATTTAGTATTTTAGAGTATATTTGTTGTAAATTTAAGAGAGTTCTAGTCTGTGGCGACTTCAATATAAACTTTAAAACAACAAATGTAGTAGTGAGTGCAAGTTATGAATATCTTCTGGCGTTTTGCGAACTACAGCAGGTAAATAATATTTTTAATAGTCATGGGAGCCTTCTAGACTTGGTTCTAGTCAGTGCGTCGCTTGGCGAGGTCAGTGTGCAGCGGGCAATCGACACTCTCGTTTTGCCAGACACCTACCATCCACCTCTTGAGGTGCAAGTCCAACAATGGATTGCCTGTGATGACTTATCATTGACTAACGCTAGCACTGAGTGGGATTTTCGTAAGTGTAACTTTCACTCTTTATATGAATGCCTCGCTAGTCTCAGTTGGGACTCGCTATTTCATATTAGCGATCCCAATGAGGCAGTTGAGGAGTTTTATACTATATTAAATGGTTGTATAGATAGCTGCGTACCCAACAAACGGCGCGCGGTCGTACCATCTAGGTATTCTTATCCTGATTGGTACAGGCCTTTAACCAGGCGCTACATAAAATTCAAAGCGCACTTTCATCGACTTTATAAAAGGACCCTATCTAGAAGATATAGAATGAAGTTTTCGTATTACAGAGCGCTTGTTAAGTTAAACATCAGAGCTGACTTCCATTTGTATAGAACCAGGATGGAGACGGACATACGTCGTGATCCTTCTACGTTTTGGGGCTATATTAGATCAAAACGTACCAAAGGAAAAAAACCAGTTACCATTACTCAAGATGGCCTGGCGGTTTCGGATGCTGGATGTGCGCAACTTTTTGCAGAATATTTTAGCTCTGTCTATAGCCAGCATCCGCCAAACCTCGATCCACAAGATGCTTTGAGCTCTTCCGATTGCTTTAGTAAACACATACACGTGGAATCCCTGAGCCTGAAGGACGTTGAACGAGCACTCGGAAAGCTTAAGGCAAAACGGTCTCCTGGCCCGGATGGTGTCCCACCGTACATCGTAAAGGATTGCCGGACACTATTCGCAAAACCTTTGTTGGTAATTTTTACTTTATGCCTTAGAACATGTTCTTATCCAGATATGTGGAAAATTTCTCGCGTTGTGCCGGTGCCAAAGAACAATTCTAGTTCAGAGGTAAGTAACTATAGACCTATAGCCGTATTATCTGTATTCGGTAAATTGTTTGAGTCTGTACTTCATGACAAGATAAGCGGTCAGCTTGAGAGCCAGCTAACCGATGCTCAGCATGGCTTTAGAGTCGGTCGGTCTACCACTAGCAACTTGCTAACGTTCCTCACGTACACCACTCTAGCCTTGGATGGCGGTTCTCAGGTTGACGCTGCTTATTTTGATTTCCGGAAGGCGTTTGATACAGTCGATAATGATATACTTCTCCGTAAGTTTGCAGCTGCTGGATTTACTCCTAATTTGTTACGATTCTTCTCCTGCTACCTCCGTAACCGGAGGCAGTATGTGCAGTTTAAAGGATATTTTTCTAATCAGTATTATACGTTTTCCGGAATAAGCCAGGGCTCAAATCTTGGACCTTTGGAATTTTTAATCTTCATAAACGATTTGCCTAATACTGTTAGTACGGCTAAATGTCTGCTATTTGCAGATGACCTAAAATTGTTCTTGAAAATCGGCACCCCTTCTGATTGCGAACTTCTGCAGCAGGACATTAGGAGTGTCACAGAGTGGAGTACGCGGAACAGGCTGATGTTTAACAAAACAAAGTGTTCTGTAATTTCGTATACACGCGCATTACAGCCAGTAATGTATGCATATCGGTTCGACGATATTGCATTAAATAGACAAAGTCTGGTTAAGGATTTGGGAGTTTTAATGAGTACAGACCTCAGTTTCGTTAACCATATTACCAAAATTACACATAAAGCCTACAAATCACTAGGATTTGTCTTGAGGCAATCGAAGGACCTTGAAAGTGTCGCTGCGATTAAAATACTTTATAACAGTTTTGTTAGAAGTATTTTAGAGTGTAATGCAGTTATCTGGAGTCCACATGAAGCAAAATACATTCTCATGGTGGAGAAACTCCAAAGGAAATTTTTAAGATGGCTATATCTTAAACAATATGGTTACTTTATTGGTTACCCGTACATCTATCCTTCTTTATTTATACAGGGAATGTTAGGATATGATTCCCTAAAAGTAAGACGGGATGTAGCGTTGATAGATTATTTTTATAATCTTATCACCGGTACTATTTCTAACCCCTCAGTGCTAGAGTTAGTGTCCTTGAGTGTTCCCAAGCATACGCATGTCCGCAGATATACTCTCTTCGCAGTGCCGGTCTGCAGATTAGTGGCGTCTAGAGAGTCACCAATGGTTCGCGCACTGACATTGCTTAATGGCGTCCTGGCTTGGGATTCAAGTCTAGACCTTTTTCATTCAACGCCTGCTGTATTTCGCAAAACAGCTCAAAGTTATGTGCAATCATTGTAAACGCATTGGATTTATATCTGTAATGTTTACATGAATATTGTTTGAATATTAAATAAATAAATAAATAAATAAATATTAACATCAGGTGGCCTGCATGCTCGTTGGTACTTATCTACAATTTTAAAAAATGTCAAAAATTTAAAACTAATTTGCGATATCCGTAACATAAGCAAACAGTAAATACGGTAAGTACAGACAAGGCTTGTTTACTGTTTTATATAATGACGATGCTATAAACAATTTCATTTTTAAAAACTTACCTTCGGTAGTGGCTTTGGGGGGTTTTCATGCAATCCGCCTAAATAAAGAACATTAGGAGGCGTTGGACGATTAAAATCCCACAAAGGATAAACATTAAAAAATATCATGTCCACTCTCTGCATAAGTTCATTTAAAGGTGGCACATCCAATCCAAACATTTGTTTCAACTCATTGTGTTCAGATTCCAAATCTTCTTCAAGAAGCTTTTCTACTAAGAAATAATTGTAATACTCAGATATCTTCTCCCATAAAGACATATTTGTTATCCTTTGACGTAACGGTAAGGGATAGAGCGAAATATGCGTCGGTGCACCAACAGCTTCCATCATTCCTGGCATTGCTCCCAAAGAACTGAATTGTATGGTCGGAACTTTTAACACGTGGGATAACACCAACGCTGATCTTACGCAAGCTTCGACGATAAGCAAGTCATATTTCCGCTCATCGAAAATAACCTTTTTCACTTCAGGGTTTTGAACTTGGCTTTTGAAAATAGCAAAGATCTGTTCCATTACAATTTTCAAATGGACTAACCAATGTTTTGTTTTGTCGCTCGAAGCTTCAATGAATTTCGCCCACAGCCGGTAAGAAATATCATGGACATCTATTTCGGTGTAATTGGCTGGTGTTTTACCTTTTTCAAAAATAGGATCAGTTGTGACAACCACGACATCGTGACCGCGTTTAGCTAGCTCTAATGTCACAGGTCGGAACACTACTTGATGGCTTATTGATGGCGTTGGAAAAACAGCTAATATTCTAGCTGAATCACTCCCTAGTACCAATGTTAGTAAAGTACAGAATAAT